>WNGS01041037.1:0-19463 GCA_020271785.1 Procambarus virginalis | reverse complement strand
TAGGAACAGAAAAAGGACTTAATGAAAACGGACAGAGAGAAAGATCTAGGAGTTGATATCACACCAAACCTGTCTCCAGAAGCCCACATAAAAAGAACAACGTCTGCGGCATATGCGAGGCTAGCTAACATCAGAACAGCGTTCAGGAACCTTTGCAAGGAATCATTCAGAATCTTGTACACTGCATAAGTAAGACCAATCCTGGGGTATGAGGCCCCAGCATGGAGCCCGTACCTTGTCAAGCACAAGACGAAGCTGGAAAAAGTCCAAAGGTATGCCACTAGACTAGTCCCAGAAGTAAGAGGCATGAGTTACGAGTAAAGGCTGCGGGAAATGCACCTTACGACACTGGAAGACAGAAGAGTAAGGGGAGACATGATCACAACCTACAAAATCCTCAGAGGAATCGAGCGGGTAAACAAGGATAAACTATTCAACACTGGTGGGACGCGAACAAGGGGACACAGGTGGAAACTGAGTACCCACATGAGCCACAGAGACGTTAGAAGGAACTTTTTCAGTGTCAGAGTAGTTAACGGATGGAATGCATTAGGCAGTGATGTGGTGGAGACTGACTCCATACACAGTTTCAAATGTAGATATGACAGAGCCCAGTAGGCTCAGGAATCTGTACACCAGTTGATTGATGGTTGAGAGGCGGGACCAAAGAGCCAAAGCTCAACCCCCGCAACCACAATTAGGTGAGTACACACACACACACACACACACATGAGGCAGGAACGTCACTTGTGAGCACAGTTGCGAACTGAATACTCTTCTGTTAATCCCTACACACACAAAAGCAGTCAGGGTAGGAAACATGTCACACATCTGTGAGAGGGGTAGGACACCAGACCTTCCCTTCCCACTTCCACATTCTCAAAAATACCCCCCCCCCCCCCCCCCTACACATCAACTGGCTACCATCATACATACTATATCTCCCTCCCTACCCCACCCTCCTCCCTCTCTCTCTCTCTCTCTCTCTTCTCTCTCTCTCTCTCTCTCTCTTCTCTCTCTCTCTCTCTCTTCTCTCTCTCTCTCTCTCTCTCTCTCTCTCTCTCTCTCTCTCTCTCTCTCTCTCTCTCTCTCTCTCTCTCTCTCTCTCTCTCTCCCTTTCTCTCTGCCCCCTCCCCTGGTTAACCCTATCAAAACATATCAGGGGAAAGGGACAAAGATGGCAGAAGGATGCACCAGGGACACAGGGAAAAGTCAAAGTGACCAAATGAAGGAAATGTTAACCCATGTTTGGGAGGAATTAAGGAAGGAGATGCATGAAGTGATGAATACAATTAACAACCTGCAAAGTGAGCTGACAGCAGCAAAGGAGGAGATCAAATCCTTCACAAAGAAAAATAATGAAACTGAGCATCAGATAATCATCCAAAGGGAAGATGGAAATATGAGCATTGGAAGGATATTCCTCTGTACCTGAAACATTTGCGGAAATACTGAGAAAGAGCTCAGAATCAATTACCACAGTGAGGGAGGTAGCCATGCAAGCAGCTTCCTCACAGGAAGCAGTTGTTGCATCAGTCAGCTGCTGGAAAGAAAAAGATCAGTGGTAGCTGTAGGCGACAAAGAACAGGATGGCTCCAATAGGCAAGGATGGAATAGCAAGGGCAGTCAGGCAGTAAATGGAATACTAAAGTGGTTAAAGATGGAAGAGGCTGAACAAAACATTGA
This sequence comes from Procambarus virginalis, assembly GCA_020271785.1. NCBI lineage: Eukaryota > Metazoa > Arthropoda > Malacostraca > Decapoda > Cambaridae > Procambarus > Procambarus virginalis. The sequence continues at coordinate 17,777 of WNGS01041037.1, read as the reverse complement.
AAATGTTTTTTGGATGGGTTGGTAAAGCAAAAACATAGGCCGCCTGATGAAGATAGTATTTGCAAACGAGTACAAGAAGAAGGATATTCTAGAAAAGAAGAGTCATCTGCAGCATGTGGAGGAAAACAAAAAAGTATTCATCTAGAGGGACAGGACAAAGAAGGAGAGAGCCATGGCAAAAGAGGCAAGGAAGAAGCGCAGGGAGAGAGAGAGAAGTAATCCAGAAAATCACAACCCCCAACACAACATTCCCAGAGACAATGGGGGAACCCACAACCAGCATCCCAGCAACTCCAGAGGGGAGGGCAACACCGCCACTGCATAGAAACCCTCCCTACCCCTCACCCTACCTGTCCCTACTCAATGCTAACCCAACCCCTCCCTCCCCCCCACCCCATTCCGACAATGTTACCCCTCCACCATTTCCACCATATCCCCTCTCCCCCCCTTTCTCCTCTGTCCCCCTTCCCCCTTCATCCCTTACCCTCCCTATCCCTCCTCTCCCCTCACACTTATCCTCCATTTACCCTATAATTCCTTACCCCATACCCCACCTGCCCCCCCTTCCCTTGACCCCCCACCCTAGAATCCTCTGAGACCCTGTTAACCACCTCACAGATTTTCAAACCTTTGAACAGCTTCCTCCATCAGCAGAACGCTCACCAAGAAGAGGACAAGAGAATGAACAGAAGAAAGTGAGCTTCAAGGCAATGTACACTAACATAGATGGGATAACAAATAAAACAAGTTAACTTGGAAAATGGGTATTAGAAGAAAACCCAGACATAATAACCCTCACAGAAACAAAGCTAACGAAAACCATAACAAATGCAGTGTTTCCACAGGACTACTATGTAGTGAGGAAAGACAGAAAAGGAAGAGGCGGTGGTGGTGTAGCTCTGCTAATAAGAAGAGACTGGAGTTTTGAAGAGATGGTTATTCAGGGCTGTGAAGATTTCAGTGACTACATAACAGACACCACAGCAAATGAAGGACAAAAAAAAATCATAGTAGTAGTCATATATAAGCCCCCAACAAATGACAGAAGACCCAGACAGGAATATGATAGAAACAACATGGCCACTATCAACATAATAGAGAGAGCATCTTCTGTAGCTAGCAGGAACGGATCCAGACTACTAATCATGGGAGACTTCAATCACGAGAAGATAGACTAGGAGAGCAGAGACCCATATGGAGGACCGGACACATGGAGAGCTAAGCTGCTGGACGTTGCAACAAGAAAATTTCTAAGTCAACACGTCAAGGGACCGACAAGAATGAGAGGAGAGGATGAACCAGCTATGCTTGATCTGATATTTACCCTAAATGAGCCGGATATAAGGGAAGTTAAGTTGGAAGCCCCCCTGGGAATGAGTGATCACAGTGTATTGATTTTTGGAGTACCTGGTAGAGCTACGAATTCTCTCCCCCAAAAATGAACTGGGAAACAATGGGCTGGCGTACCAAAAGGGAAATTATGAGGAGATGAAAAAATTCCTAAGGGATATACCATGGGACACAGAACTCAAAACTAAGTCTGTGCAAGACATGATGGACATGTCACCCAAAAGTGTCAGGAGGCAGAAAACAGGTTTATCCCTGCCAGGCAGGAAAAAACCGAGAAGCAAAAGAAGAATCCGTGCTTTAACAGGACATGTATGGAAGCAAAGGAACTGAACAAAAGGGCGTGGAGGCACTTCCGAAATAAAAGAACACCATAAAGCAGAGAGAGATACCACAAAGTCAGGAACGAGTATGTTAGTGTGAGAAGAGAAGCTGAGAAAAAGTATGAAAATGATACAGCTAATAAAGTCAAGACCAAACCAAAGCTACTCCACAGTCACATCAGGAGGAAATCAACAGTGAAGGAACAGGTGATGAAAGTTTGAACGGGTGAGGACAGGTATACAGAGAATGACAAATAGGTGTGTGAAAAACTCAACAAGAGGCTCTTGCGTTAGGAGAGGTGGCAGCAAACTAGGCGGCCTTGGAAGGTTTCGAAATTACACGAGATGAGGTCAAGAGGCACCTGTTGGATCTGGACGTGAGAAAGGCTGTTGGTCCAGACGGAATCTCACCATGGATATTGAAGAAAAGTGCAAGAGCACTTTGCTTGCCCTTCAGCATAGTGTATATTTGGTCATTGGAGACGGAAGACCTATCAGAAATATGAAAGTCGGCTAATGTAGTCCCAATATACAAAATGGGTGACAGACAAGAGGCACTGAACTACAGGCCAGTGCCCTTAACTTGTATACCATGCAAGGTGATGGAGAAGATCATGAGAAAAAAAACCTTGTAACACATCTGGAGAGAAGGGACTTCGTGACAACCCATCAACATGGGTTCAGGGAGGGTAAATCTTGCCTTACAGGCTTAATAGAATTTTACGATCAGGTGATGTTATAACCCTTGAAGTCTAGGTATGGTTCTTTTGCTTGCAGTAGTCAAAAAATAATTTTGGCCTTGCCTCAAAGTTTGTCTAGGGTATTGTGGAGGGAACCACATTCAAAGTGCCCGCCAGAGGGAATATCTCATGCTAGGTGCTCCTGATTGGTGGGCGGCAGTCCAACATCGTGCGTTTGCGCATCACCTGCACGCATGACTGGAGGCCAATCGAGAACCGCACCTGACCGAGAACGGACCTGTTAGTAACGCCCCCTGGACTGTGGTTATCCAGTACCCCATATTGGCCAGCTATCATTGGACCTCGCCCATTCTCGCCCCTAGAAGCCGTCGTATTGCTTCAGCAACCCTGGGAGAAGACTTCAGCCCAAGGTGAGCCGCTGTTTCCCCCGTTTTCTCCACATTCTATTGTATGTCGATTACCACGTGGTTGTATGTCGATTACCACGTGGCCAGAGCCCCTAGGCGACCACCTCCACATTGGCGCAGTGAGTAATCGGCCTACACGGTGATCAAGAGGACCTCGCCACGCTGTACATATCATTATCCTGCTGCAAGTGATTGAGACCGTGTTCAACATTACAGTGAAAATTGCTGTCGTCGGTTGCACCATAGATGTTCTCCAGTTTGCTAGGACTTTATTTGTGATTTTCAGCTGCATTGTCTCTGATTTTGTGGTTCCTGATTCCAGTATTTGTGCTTTATTCCCCCATTTATTGCATTTCCCTGTGATTTTCTATACTTCGTCGTGCCTCTGTTCCTGCTTCAAGAGTGTTCTCCTACCCCTGTGCATCCAGCAAGATTCTCGACGTTAAATTCATTTCCCAGATTTTTTGCCCTCTTTGCTGCATCAATTTTCCCCATTTTTGGCAATTTTCTCTATTTTTTGTGGATTTTCGTATATATTCCTTGTTCTCAAGACGACGCCATCACCACGCCGCGCCGCCGCCATACTTGTTCCTACATGCTGCCAGCCCGACCCACTTGTTGGCGTCTGCTCTACCAGTTGGCGTCCGTTTTACCAGTTGGCGTTTCCACGTCCCAATAAGGTTGTACCATCGTTTTTCTTTGCATTTACTATTTTTCTAGATATTCTATATCAAAATTCAAGGTGTTCAGTATTTTTGTGTTTATAATAGGAGTGAGGAGGAAGTTGCTACCTCACGGATTCAGCCTTCGTTCACGAGCGTATCCGGGCTCAGTGTTATTGTTTACTCACGGTCGTGGAGGACTCAGAGGCGTCAGCTATACGTAGGTGTTTGTGGCATCTTACTGGCCTGTCTCCTACTTTGCATTCACGAATTTTCCTTATATGTATGACTCCACAGAGACATATGTGTCAAGAAAATTTGTGCTGGTGTATTGAAAACCTGAGAAAAGAAAGCCATACATCTTCCCTGAACTTATCCATTTCTCTGAAATGATTGTGTTGTTCCTTAACAGGTGCATGAACTTTGAACTGTATACTCATTGCTGAATATAGATATTAGTGAATGAACTTACTTCTCAGTAACATTAGATAAATTTACTTGAGACATTAATGTGAAAAATACTGACATAAATTAATTGAGTGAGTGATACTGACTACATATGTGAAATATTGTACTTTGGAACATTATCTTTGCATTGTCCACTTTGTAGGTGAACATTACTACATATGATAATCTTACGTGTGACCAGTGAAAATACCTAGAAATAAATGGGAAGGTTCTTACCTAACATGTACTTGTAAGAATGCAATGTATGTTTACATTCTAGATTTAAGTGCATGATTCTAGTTTTAAGTGCTTCTAGATTTAAGTGCATGATTCTAGACCTAAGATAGTTCTAGATTTCATACATGATCAAGTTCAGTGTAAGCGCTTATAATTATCCAGTCCTAGTGAGTGTTCAAGACCATACCAAGTGCATTCCATCTTTTGAAAATTTTGTGGAGGGAGTAACATTGGGGCCACCCTATTTTTCTCCAAGTTTTTGGACAATCGTACAGTGGATAGTTACTTCAAACATACTGGATAATTGCTAAGCGGCAACTGCTTCCATTGGTTACAGGCTTGGAAACAGGATACTATTCTTGACCATTCCTAAATTTAAGGCCTATTCCCTGACGTGTTTTATTCTTATTCATTGCCGGTTTACTTTGGCTGTGAACGTACATTTTGCAAAAAGATTCGTTCTGAGCTGTGGCTTTTCATTGCTGCAAGATGCCCCGCATACGCATTAATTTGACGTCTGTAATTGTTCTAATAACATTACCTGGAGTGTCGTACACACTGGCCAACAGAATGATTAAATTCAGACACACACGCACTATCATGGCGGACAACATCCATCATATATCTCATCTTAAGATTACAACTCCTTTGTTGAATGCCATATCTTTTGACACGGAACCACCACGTCATGGCTCCGGCTCCATCACATTGGCAGAACCAAACACTAGAAGATGTTCAGGCTCGCCATCATCTGATGGAAATGCCTCCGCTGTCTCAGGAGGTGCAGCAGCACGCAGTCGCACCAGACGTAGGTCTCCTCGTAATATTCATGGTTTGCATAGTTCTGGTTTTCAGAGCCAGGGGTATATTCCCACTAAGGGTTCGTCTCATTCCACTCGTCATCCAATTCGAAGGGTGTCAGCTAGCTCTCAGAATTCTGATTCGGATGACTCCACATATTCTCGACAGTGGAACCGTCATGGTCGGAGGAATACTTCATTCCGTCCACCACCTCGAGAACTTGATTATGATGGTAAATCTGATTGGACTCCATTCTATCGCCGTTTCACATCATATGCAGCGGAAAAAGATTGGAGTGGTACGACTTCTCGAGGTGGACACCAACCCTTAAGACACCAACTTGGGTTGGTGTCTTAAGGGAAAAGCTAGTGATTTTTACAACCGAATACTAGACCGTGAACCATCCATTGATTATACTCGCATGGTGCACAAACTTGTAAAGAGATTTGGAGATAGGGAGGTTTTAGACGTGGCAATTTTCTCAGGCCCACCAGGAGCCTGGTGAAGACATCTTTGAATGGGCTGATAGAGTCCAGCATTTGGCTCATCGAGCCTACAAACATCTGTAACGGGGAGAGGAAGAGCAGATGGCAATCATGCGATTTGGCCAAGGTTTGTTAGATAAGCGTTTAGCAGAATATATTTCCAACGCTAATATTTCGTCCATGGAAAAAGCCATTGATAGGGCTCAAACATTTCAGCATAATTCTGTTGCTATTCACGGGTCGGCAGGGTCATCCTCAGTTAGTTCCCAGCAGCAGAGGTCCCAAGGGCCAGCAGTGCGGATAAATGATGTGGGTAGACCGTCCCGATATGAACAACCAGCCAGGAGTAATTTAGCTTTCCACCTCCGCTCAAGGACACCCACAAAATCTCCAGAGTCGTCACCGGCTAATAGTTTATCAGGCCAGGGTAAGGGGGGGTCTCCGGCAAACAACTGCTGGATCAGGATCTCCATCTCTTGCGGGAATTGATACAAAATTAGATAAGTTGACAGGCATGAATGTAAAACTAGACGAAGTCGTCTCAGGAATCTCAGGGGTTAATGACAAATTGGACGAGGTATGAGAGGGTTTGAGGCGTCTCACAAACGCCATCATATCACCTCGGGGCCAACGCACCCCATCACCTAGGAGAAGTAATAATTGTTACCTGTGTGGGGAAGAGGGTCATTTTGCTCGCGATTGTCAACAGTCTAGGAGTGGCTGGGACGAGGGTCGTAAACAGGAAGAGCGTTCCAACGATAAGTATCATGTTTCATTTCTGGAGGAGGATCAGTCTTTAAACAAAGATGGGTCGGCTCAAGAGGCCTAGATTCGACCCACGACTTGCAGGCCAGCAGAGCGTAGTTACACCATCTCCAAGGACACCAAGTCCTTCTCGAGGGTTCAAAACTTATACCCTCCAAATACCAGCACTGGATATTCATCAGGAAGATTGGCCATCCGATCAAACATTTGCAGAAGGTGCACCTGAAATGATAGCACTGGCGGACGAAAAGGACACGGGCGACGGAAAAATGTCGCAAGATGAAGACGACTTCTATCAACATGAGGGAGCTGGTTTAAATTCCCAGCGAGTAGGTGAGGAGGAAGAATTCCCTCAAGAAGAGAATTGTTATTCCCTCAGGGAGGGTGAGGCAGATCCACCCGGCACATCCGAGGGCATTGATAAGCAGGAAAGGGAGGAACACGAGCAAATAACCATTAGGCAATTACAGTCCGGTTCCATGTTCTGGATCCCGATTCAAGTAGAGAACGTAATGGTGAAAGCAATAGTTGACACAGCGGCAGAGGTCACAATTATTTCTCAAGAGGTTTATCAACAGTTGATACCCCCACCCCCAGTAATAAGGCGGATCACACTCAATACCGCGGGGAAATGTATGTGTATTCCAGGAACACTGATAGGGCCAGTTACATTATTAATTGCTGGAGGAACATTTGAAGTAAACAAATATGTAGCATCAACTGAAGATAACATGCTATTGGGGCTGGATTTTATGAAACGTCAGGGCGTCAACCTGGCCTTGGCCCAATCTCAGATGATATTACAGGGCCAAATTATTCCTATGCAATTGGGAAGGGATGATACACCAGACCCAAACTCCAACCCTTGCATAGCTAAAGTGGCAATGTCTCAACACACGGTCATTCCACCTCGGTCGGTGGCGAACGTCCTATGTGAACTGGACAATAACATGCCCCAATACCTAGTGGAACCCTTGAACCACGGGGAGGAGCCAATTCCTTACGGAAAACAGGGATGTTTAAAACACAATTCGAAAATGCGTCCTCAGAAGAAAATAAAAGAAAAATTAGCAGTAAGTCAGTTTCTGGAAGGCTTAGATCCAATTGCTTTCCCTTGGGATCCTGGAGGTGAGATGTGTGGAAAGTGTTGTTCTGTCAAGGAAGGAACTAAGGAGCGGCGCTTAGGTGTGAGGACCGTTCCTAGGGTGAACCCCTAGGAGTGAATCTTGGGGAAAAAAAAAAAGCTGCGGTGTAGTGTGTAGTGTAAATAAATCATGATCAGTTCAGTGCACCAAAACAGTACTACTTCGTTCAATCACAAGAATTAAATCAACGAAACACCATATCAGTACAATAATCATGAACAATTTCACAAAGAAGTACATTCTATTTTTAAATTGTTAAATGTTTTCTTTTAATCAAACCAGAAACATTCTCTTCTGTTGCTAAATATACCATTCCACCCCTCAATATGAAGCCGGTGGAGGGTTCTTTCCAAAAGGCATACGAAGTTTAAATTGAGTTTCTAATACACCCCTTGTTTTATAGGGACGGGGGGAGTGTGGAGGGAACCACATTCAAAGTGCCCGCCAGAGGGAATATCTCATGCTAGGTGCTCCTGATTGGTGGGCGGCAGTCATCACCTGCACGCATGACTGGAGGCCAGACGAGAACCGCACCTGACCGAGAATGGACCTGTTAGTAACGCCCCCTGGACTGTGGTTATCCAGTACCCCATATTGGCCAGCTATCATTGGACCTCGCCCATCCTCGCCCCTAGAAGCCGTCGTATTGCTTCAGCAACCCTGGGAGAAGACTTCAGCCCAAGGTGAGCCGCTGTTTCCCCCGTTTTCTCCACATTCTATTGTATGTCGATTACCACGTGGTTGGTCAGCCATAGCCCCTAGGCGACCACCTCCACAGTATGATTAAAAGACACTGCTTAACATGCAAATCAATATACTGTTCTTATGGGTAACAAGACATATCAAACTGATAAATGGTAAAAATTATGAGAAGCCAGAATTATCTTTCAGCATGCAATAATATCATAAAATCACTTAATGAGCACAGACAATCTCTTAAACACATGAATGAATAAATGGAGTAGCACAAAATAGGCTTACCAAGAGAATTAACTAAGTATTAAGCAAAATAAACAAAATTCACCGACTTATCTCCAATACATGTCTCCTCCCAGCGAGCTAACCCACGCAACTAGCTATCCTCCCGCCAGCAAGGCAGGCGTCCTACCAAAAGATCAACTTAGCACCCACATGAACTCTCGTGAAAACTCTAATAACAGAGTGTAGTACAAAAGAACAATATTATCAGTAATCTTAAGGGTATATAATACTGTTACAGTAATCACAGGAATTAATTACAATCAATAACAGGAAATATTCAAAGGGTGAAATATTGACGATAGCTTGATAACAGGCCGCACACTGGAAACATCCAAATATGGTCATCCCCCACGGAGAAGCCACCAACACCCTCCAACAAGAAATAACTTGCACAAGCCTATCAAAAATAATGCAACTCAGGCATACTACAGCATGCTACAATATAAATCATACAATATTAACTGGAACACAACTGGATACCATACTAATAATAGTACTAAAAAGGTAAAGGATTTAATGCTATACATCGTTATCATGTATAATGGTAGAATCAATCAGACTTGTAACATCCCTCCCGGTCCTTAAGAAAAAATGAAATTAACTGAAGGTTGATTTCATTTTTTGACTGCATGAAATATAACATGAAGGTACTTCAACAAAAGATCAAAGTATAAAACAATAAAATTCAACACAGTAAAAAAACAGAAACAAAAATGAATGCATCTTATGAGTATAGAACAATTCATATTATGGCACTGCAATAGGAAATCCTCTGGATAAGGCATCAGCAATAACATTTTGCCTCCCAGGAATATGACGAATTACAATATTGAATTCTTGTAGAATCAATGACCATCTAAGTATTTTCTGGTTCTTACATTTCATGGAGTTAATGAATGTCAGGGAAATATGATCTGTATATACTACAACTTGATTGCCTGCCAAGTATGTCTCAAACTTCTTAACTGCCAAGATCAAACAAAGTGCTTCCTTCTCAACCACAGAATAATTAGTTTGTGCCCTGTCAAATTTACGAGAGAAATAATATACAGGGTGTTCTAAATCATCTGGTCCTACCTGGAACAAAACAGCACCTGCTCCTAGATCCGAAGTGTCTATGTGCATAATAAATGGTTTATGAAACTGTGGACTGGCTAGTACAGGTGACGTTGAGAGAATTCGTTTCAACTTCTGAAAAGGGTTCTGACACTCCTGTGTCCACTTGAATTTTACCTACTTCCTAAGAAGATTGGTTATAGGTGCAGGAACAATGGAAACGTTTTTACAATATCTCCTATAATCCACACACATCCCAATAAATCTCTGCACAGACTTCTTACTGGTTAGTACTGGGTAATCCACGATTGCCTGGATCTTGTCTTGCAACGGGACTATCCTACCTTGTCCGACCTCATGTCCTAAGTACACTATTGTTCCTTTAGCCCAACTACATTTCTTCACATTAACAGTCAAATTAGCATGTTGTAACACGGCAAACAATTGCTTTAAACTGGACATATGGTCTTCCCAACTCTTACTGAAAATCACAATGTCATCTAAATAATGCCTACAATCTGGCACATCATTCAACAAAGAATTCATCAACTTTTGAAAAGTTGCTGGTGCATTCCTTAGTCCAAACGGCATCACATTAAACTCGAATGCTCCATCAGAGGTGATAAAAGCTGTCACTTCCCTTGGAAAATCTGTAAGTGGTATCTGGTGACACCCCTTAGATAAGTCCAATTTAGATAGAAATACTATCTAAAAATTGGGACTATAGAAATTGGGAGATGAAATACTTCAAGAGTCAGAGAGAGAGAAAGACCTGGGGGTTGATATCATGCTAGACCTGTAACCTGAAGCTCATATCAAGTGGATATCATCAGCGGCATATGCCAGGTTGGCTAACATAAGAACGGCCTTTAGAAACTTGTGTAAGGAATCTTTCAGAACATTATATACCACATATGTCAGACCAATCCTGGAGTATATGACTCCAGCATGGAGTCCGTATCTAGTCAAGCATAAGACTAAACTGGAAAAGGTTCAAAGGTTTGCCACCAGACTAGAACACGAGCTGAGAGATATGAGCTACGAGGAGAGACTACGGGAATTAAACCTCACTTCGTTGGAAGACAGAAGAGTTAGGGGAGACATGATCACCACATTCAAGATTCTCAAGGGAATCGATAGGGTAGATAAAGACAGGCTATTTAATACAAGGGTCACACGCACTAGGGGACACAGGTGGGAACTGAGTGCCCAAATGAGCCACAGAGATATTAGAAAGAACTTTCTTAGTGTCAGCGTGGTTGACAAATGGAATGCACTAGGAAGTGTTGTGGTGCAGGCTGACTCCATACACAATTTCAAGTGTGGATATGATAGAGCCCAAGAGGCTCAGGAACCTGTACACCTGTTGATTGACGGTTGAGAGGCAGGACTAAAGAGCCAGAGCTCAACCCCCGCAAGCGCAATTAGGTGAGTACAATTAGGCGAGTACACACACACACAAGCATACGCACGCACACACACACACGTACACGCACGTGCACGCACACACACTCACGCACATACAGAAGCAGACGCACGCACACACACGCGGTGGAAACAGGAGGCCAAACACAAGATACAGAATGGGAGATGAAGTACTTAATGAAATGGAAAGAGAGAAAGATCTAGGAATTAATATCACACCAAACCTGTCTCCTGATGCCCACATATTTATTGGATCTCAATTTTACTTCTAAATTGTTACTATTTATTGTATTTGCTTTTATTCCTGTGCTTTCCTATCATGTATCTTGTATCGTGATCCCTCTGCATCTCTATGCACACTGATATTGATCCTGATCAAAATCTTCTGTCTCATATCTACACCAACCAGCACATTGATCATCATTATTGCAAGTATTTCACAGCATACCAGGCTAAAAACAAACTCCAAAATAACACCAGTTTATCAGTTTACAACCAAAATGTTAGATCACTTGGTAAACATTTTGACGATTTAAATGCATTACTCACAGTACTAGGTACTAACTTATCGTTCATTATTTTAACAGAAACTTGGCTAAATAAAAACTATACCCAACTCTACAACTTAGCTGGTTATAAAGCCATTCATAACTGTAGGCCAAATAAAAAAGGTGGTGGCACAGCTATATATTACCGAGATACATTTATCTGCAACAGTATTATTAGTGACAGAGATGACTACTGTGAATATACTTTTGCTCAGTTTACAATTAAATCCCTTAAATCCTCATTGACTATTGGAGCCATCTATAGATTTCCCAATACTAACATAGCTTCTTTCTCAGACAACCTAAGTAATCTTATTATAAACAACAATCTCAACAAAAACCACATCATTCTGGGAGGAGACTTTAATATTGACCTGGGTCAACAAAATTGCTCTCAAGTCGACTATTTCCTTAACAGCATGAACTCCTGTATGCTAATCCCCACAATCACCAAACCTACCCGAGTCACTCAAACATCAGCCACTACCTTGGACCACATATGGACAAACATAACAGCTCCCCTTGTATCTGGTATAATCTACGACAGAACAACTGACCACTATCCTACCTTTCTCATAGCGAACATGGACATAACACCACCAAAAAGCAAGAAACTTTCATTTAGGCTACACAGTGAATCAGCTTTGGGCAATCTTACAGATGCATTTCACAATATTAACTGGGATTCTGAATTCAATAATACCCAGGATATAAATTCATTAGCTAACCTCTTCCTCTCCAAAACTCTAAGCCTCTACAACCTTCATTGTCCCCTTCTTACCAAGCAAGTAACTGACAAAAGATTAAACAATCCATGGCTCACAAGCGGCATTCTCAATTCAATCAACAAGAAACATGAATATGAAAAGAAACTTAGGATTGGCCTAGTTTCAAAGGAAGTAGCTAAAAGGTACTCATCAATGCTTACCAGTATCATAAGAAAGGCAAAACTTGCATATTATGTGAATAGATTCAATGAAGCAAAAGGCAACATGAAAAGCACTTGGAAAACCATCTCTAGTATCCTAGGAACTAAACAACACTCACATAACCAAATAAAACTCTACAAGGATGGGGATATACCGTCAACTGATTTAGAAATGGCAAATGAATTTAATAGTTTCTTTTCATCGGTTGGTGCTAATCTTGCCAATAAAATCCCACAGACTCAGACACATATTAACACATATCTCTCAGGCAGCTATCCAAACTCTCTACTCCTTTCACCAATCAGCCCGGCAGATGTTGTGTCCATCATACACTCTCTAAAAACAAAGGCAGGGAACACCAGTGAAATTCCGTCCATTGTATACAAGAGAGCCTCCCATGCCCTTGCCCCACCCATAGCCCTACTGTTCAACAAATCTATAGAGTGTCACACCTTCCCTGATATCCTCAAAAAAGCAAGAGTAACGCCAGTCCATAAAGGAGGCAATCCGGCGGACATAAACAATTATAGACCAATATCAAATCTACCCATTCTATCAAAAATATTTGAAAAAATTATTTACAAACAGCTCTATTCCTACCTCGTAAAATTCGACATACTCAGCCCCTGCCAGTTTGGCTTCAGGTCCCAAAAGAGCACCAACGATGCAATCATTAGTCTCCTTGACGTAATCTACTCAGCACTTGACAAAAATGAGTTTCCGATTGGACTCTTCATTGACCTAAGAAAAGCCTTTGATACTGTTAATCACAACTACCTCTTACTTAAACTCCAGCATTATGGAATCCGAGGCCTTGCCCTTGACTACATCCGATCCTATCTTAGTGACAGACACCAATATGTAACTATCAATGAAACAACTTCTTCCACTCTACCAATTACCGTTGGAGTGCCACAGGGCAGTATCTTAGGACCTCTTCTATTTCTTATATATATAAACGATCTGCCTAATGTCTCTAATATTCTCAAACCTATATTGTTTGCTGACGATACTACTCTTATCTATTCAGACCTCAACCCACATACACTAAATAATGTTGTGAATAATGAATTAAAAAAAGTCCACTTATGGATGTCAACTAACAAACTAACATTAAACATCGAAAAGACTTACTACATCTTATTTGGAAGCAAATCATCAAATGCAATTCAGCTACAGATAGACAACATTAACATCAGTAATAAAAATGATGGCAAGTTTCTTGGCCTATTCCTAGACAAGAGACTCAACTTCAGCACCCACATTCAACACATAACTAAGAAAGTCTCTAAGACAGTTGGTATACTCTCCAAAATCAGATATTATGTTCCTAACTCTGCTCTCCTCTCTCTCTATTATGCTCTAATCTACCCCTATCTTAATTATGGTATCTGTGCATGGGGGTCTACCACTGCAAACCACCTTAAGCCCATCATCACCCAGCAAAAATCTGCTATCAGAATAATAACTAACTCTGCTTTCAGACAACACTCAGCTCCCTTGTTTAAATCCCTAAACTTGCTAAATATTAACTCCCTCCACACATTCTCTTGTGTCAACTACATCTACAAAACCCTGTTCTTAAATGCAAACCATGCTCTGAAACTCTCTCTGGACAGATGTAATAGGACCCATTATCACCACACCAGAAATAAATATCTCTTTGATATCCCCAGGGTCAAACTTAATCTGTGTAAACACTCTATGCAAATTAAGGGACCTAGTTTATGGAACTCACTCCCTAGTGAATTGAAAAACTGTAAAACTTTTGCCTTATTTAAAAACAAAACCAAAAAGTACTTAATTTCATCTTCTTAGTTTCCTACACTGACCTTTATTTTTTGCTCTGTATCTAGTGTTACCCAATCTCCTAATTCTTATGTATTTAACCCAAACAACCTTATCATTGTGTTCATTGCTGTCTTCCTTTATGTGCTAGCCATTTGCTGTATTGTGCCTACCAAATTTTGTCAACTACCATTCAAGCTTTCATTGCAATCAATCTTAGCTACCTAAGTGCTTTATTATACTGTACCTACAATTTTCTCTCATCTTTTTTTTTTCTTTTTTTCTTTTCTTGCCATGTAACTGTTATCATTTCTTTTTTATAATTTTTGCTAGTATTTACCTACTAAAAATTTTCTTAGATTAAGGACCTGCCCGAAACGCTGCGCGTACTAGTGGCTTTACAAGATTGTAATTACCATATTATATATTCTCACATTCCCAATGTACCTTCTTGTATATGAATAAATAAAATAAATAAATAAATAAACATAAAGAGAATTACGTATACGGCATATGCTAGGCTGGCTAACATCAAATCAGCCTTCTTGAACCTGTGTAAGGAATCGTTTAGAACCTTGTAAACCACATACGTAAGACCAATCCTGGCGTATGCGGCCCCAGCATGGAGCCCATACCTTGTCAAGCACAAGACAAAGCTGGAAAAAGTTCAGAGGTATGCCACTAGACTAGTCCTGGAACTAAGAGGCATGAGTTACGAGGAAAGGCTGCGGGAAATGCACCTTACGACACAGGAAGACAGAAGAGTGAGGGGAGACATGATCACTACCTACAAAATCCTCAAGGGAAGGGACAGGGTTGACAAGGATAAACTATTCAACACTGGCGGTACGCGAACAAGGGGACACAAGAGAAAATGAGTACCCAAATGAGCCACAGGGACGTTAGAAAGAACTTTTTCAGTGTCAGAGTAGTTAACAGGTGGAATGCATTAGGCAGTGATGTGGTGGAGGCTGACTCCATACACAGTTTTAAATGTGGATATGATAGAGCCCAGTAGGCTCAGGAACCTGTACACCAGTTGATTGACAGTTGAGAGGCGGGACCAAAGAGCCAGAGCTCAACCCCCGCAAAAACAACTAGTTGAGTACACATGTATACACACACTGTCACGGTGGACAAAGACAAACTCCCTCGGTCGCTGCTGGGCTGCATATCCTCTCCCTTGGTCGCTGGTGGGCTGCAGATCCTCTCCCTCGGTCGCTGCTGGGCTGCAGATCCTCTACCCCGGATGCTGCTGAGCTGCAGATCCTCTCCCTCGGTCGCTGCTGGGCTGCAGATCCTCTCTCACGGTCGCTGCTGGAATGCAGATCCTCTCCCTCGGTCGCTGCTGGGCTGCAGATCCTCTCCCCGGTTGCTGCTGGGCTGCAGATCCTCTCCCTCGGTCGCTGCTGGGCTGCAGATCCTCTCCCCCGGATGCTGCTGGGCTGCAGATCCTCTCCCTCGGTCGCTGCTGGGCTGCAGATCCTCTCCCTCGGTCACTGCTGGAATGCAGATCCTCTCCCTCGGTCGCTGGTGGGCTGCAGATCCTCTCCCTCGGTTGCTGCTGGAATGCAGATCCTCTCCTTCGGTCGCTGCTGGGCTGCAGATCCTGTCCCACTGTCGCTGCTAGAATGCAGATCCTCTCCCTCGGTCGCTGCTGGGCTGCAGATCCTCTCCCCAGGTCGGTGGTGGGGTGCAGATCCTCTCCCTCGGTCGCTGCTGGAATGCAGATCCTCTCCCTCGGTCGCTGGTGGGCTGCAGATCTTCTTCCCAGGTCGCTGGTGGGCTGCAGATCCTCTCCCTCTGTCGCTGCTAGGCTGCAGATCCTCTCCCTCGGTCGTTGGTGGGCTGCAGATCCTCTCCCCCGGTCGCTGCTGGACTTCAGATCCTCTCCCCCGTCGCTGTTGGGCTGCAGATCCTCTCCCGTTGTCGCTGCTGGGCTGCAGATCCTCTCCCCCGGTCGCTGCTGGGCTGCAGATCCTTTCCCGTTGTTGCTGCTGGGCTGCAGATCCTCTCCCTCGGTCGCTGCTGGGCTGCAGATCCTCTCCCCCGGTCGCTGCTGGGCTGCAGATCCTCTCCCCCGGTCGCTGCTGGGCTGCAGATCCTTTCCCGTTGTTGCTGCTGGGCTGCAGATCCTCTCCCCCGGTCGCTGCTGGGCTGCAGATCCTCTCCCCCGGTCGCTGCTGGGCTGCAGATCCTCTCCCCCGGTCGCTGCTGGGCTGCAGATCCTCTCCCCGGTCGCTGCTGGGCTGCAGATCCTCTCCCCCGGTCGCTGCTGGGCTGCAGATCCTTTCCCGTTGTCGCTGCTGGGCTGCAGATCCTCTCCCCGGTCGCTGCTGGGCTGCAGATCCTCTCCCCCCGTCGCTGCTGGGCTGCAGATCCTTTCCCGTTGTTGCTGCTGGGCTGCAGATCCTCGCCCCCGTCGCTGCTGGGCTGCAGATCCTCTCCCCCGGTCGCTGCTGGGCTGCAGATCCTCTCCCCCGTCGCTGCTGGGCTGCAGATCCTCTCCCTCGGTCGCTGCTGGCGCAGATCCTTCCCCGGTCGCTGCTGGCTACAGATCCTCTCCCCCGGTCGCTGCTGGGCTGCAGATCCTCTCCCTCGGTCGCTGCTGGGCGGCAGATCCTCTCCCTCGGTCGCTGCTGGGTACAGATCCTCTCCCCCGGTCGCTGCTGGGCTGCAGATCATCTCCCCCGTCGCTGCTGGCTGCAGATCCTCTCCCCGGTCGCTGCTGGCTACAGATCCTCTCCCCCGTCGCTGCTGGGCTGCAGATCCTCTCCCTCGGTCGCTGCTGCTGCAGATCCTCTCCCTCGGTCGCTGCCCTGAAACACAAACCGAAACTGTCTCTATTTTCCGCTTGTTACAACTTGTAATAAAGTTGTTACATCTTGGCTTAACGCGTTTATGACGTATTAGAACGTTGTTACAACTTGCTATATTGGTTCATATAACTGGTTAGGAGGTGTTAAAACTTGTTCAAACGTTGTACCAACGTCGTAGTTTCGGTGTGTGTTTGGCGGGTGCTGGGCTGCAGATCCTCTCCCCCGGTCGCTGCTGGCTGCAGATCCTCTCCCCCGGTCGCTGCTGGGTTGCAGATCCTCTCCCCCGGTCGCTGCTGGGCTGCAGATCCTCTCCCGGTCGCTGCTGGGCTACAGATCCTCTCCCCCGGTCGCTGCTGGGCTACAGATTCCTCTCCCTCGTTCGCTGCTGGGCTGCAGATCTTTCCCCCCGGTCGCTGCTGGGCTGCAGATCCTCTCCCTCTGTCGCTGCTAGGCTGCAGATCCTCTCCCCGGTCGCTGGTGGGCTGCAGATCCTCTCCCCCGGTCGCTGCTGGGCTTCAGATCCTCTCCCCCGGTCGCTGCTGGGCTGCAGATCCTCTCCCCGGTCGCTGCTGGGCTGCAGATCCTCTCCCCCGGTCGCTGCTGGGCTGCAGATCCTTCCCGTTGTTGCTGCGGGCTGCAGATCCTCTCCCTCGGTCGTTGCTGGGCTGCAGATCCTCTCCCCCGGTCGCTGCTGGGCTGCAGATCCTTCCCTCGGTCGCTGCTGGGCTGCAGATCCTTTCCCGTTGTTGCTGCTGGGCTGCAGATCCTCTCCCTCGGTCGCTGCTGGCTGCAGATCCTCTCTCCCGGTCGCTGGTTCTGCAGATCCTTTCTCCCGGTCGCTGCTGGGGTGCAGATCCTTTCCCGTTGTCGCTGCTGGGCTGCAGATCCTCTCCCCGGTTGCTGCTTGCTGC
>WNGS01041026.1:0-12266 GCA_020271785.1 Procambarus virginalis | reverse complement strand
GGTCGGGAAACCGACACACTCATACACAAATAGTATAGTCTTCCCTTAACAGTATCCTCTTAAAATTAGAGAATGGGGACTCCGTGACGTCATCGACGTCGCCGCAGTATTTACATTATTAAACCACTGTTCATACAACAGTTTAATGTCTAAATTGAATAAAAAGTGTTCAATAAGACTGAATAATTATTAACACCAAAATATAGCTTGATTCCCTTGTTAACGTAAATTTAACTTAGAAGTGGAACCACAAAATATGGAACAGACAAAGCCAGCGTCTCTTACAGACGCCACGCTCACACGTAAACAATAACAAACGCAGCCTACGCTCACATGGCTCCAGAGTTGTGTTAACACCTAGACACCTATTTACGTGTCAACAAACAGCAACACAGCCTATAAAACTACAACAACGATGTATCCGGCTTACCAAGTATTTGTTTATTATTCTAGTGCACTGTTTAATATCAAAGATAAGTCGGTTATGATATATGGAAACACCCCACAAATGTACGTGTACCCCATTTTTACAGCCCTCACATACCATGTTATACCTGTATTGATATGTTTAGGGAAAGTATTAACTCTTTGCATCCCAACAGGTAAAATTGTGACTTGGAACAGCAAGTAGCTGAGCAGTAGAACTATGCACATGTACCTAGCTGTTGCCAGCCTTGAAGGCCTCCACAGCCGCCATTGGCACCATGAGGCACAGGGCCACACCCACATAGATGCTAACATGACACAGCCTTAGCAGGCCCTTACTACAGGCTCAGATAAGGCCATTCTAGTTATTGTAGTAGTAGTATTCATAACTAGTAATAATTGTTGAAATAATAGTAGATTAGACCACCATATGTGGTATGATAAAATATTAAATTAAACTTAGGTAAACAATTTGTAGTTTAAGAAGGAGCCATTACAAAGTGGTTTAAGCTACAAATTGCCCCAATTTGTGTGAGATTAATTTCAGGCAGTTTTAACAAGTACATACAGTCCACTCAATTTCTTACCTACTAAGAAAAAAAAGATAAACTTTAATTTATTGAAGTCAATTAAAAGGAGATATACTGCCTGGAGTTTTTACCACATAAATTATGGTCCTTTGAACCTAGATGATTATTACAGTTAACCAGTAGGTACATTGCATCTAGATATAAGATCCTGATATACATTAGTAGTGCAATATTATAGCAGAAAGACATTGCTATATTTACATTTTCTAGCCTAACTTTTCAATCTCATAGCAAGCAAAACTACAACAAAGCACTATTATTGTTCTGAGGCCTGTGCCAAAGAACTATTGTGCCTTTTCATTACAAGAGGTTGATAAGAGGCTACTTTACTTATAAGTTACTTATAAATGTTTTTGTAATTTAAGTATAACCATTACTTTAATATTGCACCATTACATACTGCATACCACATTGTTTACAGCAAATTCTTGCACAAGGGTAGGACATTTTAGGCTGGTGTTGTACAGCAACCTAGTTTAATTTATTGTGCTAACCTGGTGTAAGGGTAAGAATTTTTTACACTTGTCTAGAGTTGAACATATATTACAACCTAGCAAGTACATATTTTTATGCAGTATTCATGACAACCCGAGTTGTGTTGTCAACCTGATATTCATACATATAATTATAGGTATAATTTAACTATAATCATTTCACCTTTGAGTGTTAACCTGTGTCTCTGTACCAACCAAGAGTGATAATGAGGGCTAACTTGCGGAATACCAGCATTGATACAGGCTTACCACTCAAATTAAGCGTGTATGATATATACAGTAGTATATTATTAAATGATTTAAATGATAAACAGCTCTAGTTAGCTTTACTAATTCAAGTGCCAAATAGTTAAAAGTCCATACGACTAGCAAGTACTTCCAAGATGTCTACACTCAAAATGTAAAATTAACCCTTAAGGCCTTAAAGGGGCATCTCACAAGGCAGATTAACAAATGTGAAGACATGAGTAATCAAACTCCAGTTAATTAATTATGCAGCACTGGAAAACTATCTTAAGCTTACACGGAACAAATATGACCGTGTGTTGCAACAAATGAAACAGTATCAAGATTTACTTAATAATTCCAGTATTGATGAAGATACGATGAACAACATTCTCCAAGAACACTCTGATTATGAAGATGCAATGTTTGTAAAATTACAACGTATGAAGATTTGATAAACGCCCATAAGGCCAATATAAATGTTGCAGCCACAACTACCCAGAATCAGACAGCACCAGAAGTCAAATTACCATCACTCAGTCTCCCAACTTTTTCTGGAACAGAGGACGAGAATTGGGACAATTTCTGGAGCAAATTTGTCGATTCTGTGGATTCTAATGTCAATGTACCAAAGACGACAAAGTTTACGTATTTACAGAGTGTCTTGAAGGATGAAGCCTTTCAGGTAGTCTGTAATCTGAATCACACAGATGACGATTATGACAATGCTGTACAACTACTCAAGGACAACTATGCGAAGCCTGAAAGGACTATCAGAATTTTAACCCAGAAGCTGTTAGATATTAAACATCCAAATAATACAGCAGTCTCACTCCAAGCCTTTAGATTGGAGCTTGAGTCTTTGCTTAAGGCACTTAAAAATAAAGTAAACTTGGATGAATCAGACTGGATAATCCAAGTCCATATGACTCGCAAATTACCCAGGGACATCCTGGATAAGTTGTTTGTGTTGTATGGAAAGTCATATCTGACAGTAACAGAGATTACAAAGGGGTTACAAACCATCATAGAACGAGAAAGAGTTATCCCAGATGAAAAAGCGACATCTAAACCTTCGTCTACTAATAGTAAACAACAGAGTACAAACAGTACTCCAAACAAATCTAAAACAACTTCTCCCTCCCAAAGTGGAGACAAGGCAGTGTGGGCACATACGCAGTTGGTACCTCCAAACCTACAGGTAACGCGTCACCCAAATCGGTGACTCCTCAAGATACTGTTAACGTCTGGAGACCATGTCTGTTCTGTGAACAATCACATTCCATGTACAATTGCAGACGTTACCCCGATCGTGCAACACGCATAAAACGACTCAAGGAGTTACATAGATGTACCAAGTGTATAAGGGAACATCATCCCGACAGCTGCACATCAACAATACGCACCTGTTATAGGTGCCATAAGGGTCAACACCATACAGCACTTTGTGGGGATTCAAGTACAAAGTCTGCCAAACCACAGGAGGAGGAAGGAACTAACACCTCAGTACAGCTTTGTACTGTGCTACCTGACATAAGTGTTTTCTCAACAAGGTCTAAACATAAATCAGCTCTACCTACTGCACGATTGATCATTAGAAATGGAGAGAACAAAGCCACCGTACGTGGATTATTTGATCAAGGGTCCCAATTGACCTTTATATCCAAAGAGTTGGTAGATACCCTGAAACTTACACCTGTAGAGGAGACACGAATAAACATAGCAGGATTCCTGACTGACTCAGGAGCCCGAGTTTTCAAGGTAGTACAACCCAAAGTACGATTAGGAGGTTACGAACAAAATGTACAAGCTCTAGTAGTAGATAGATTCCCAACAGATCTGTATGTATATGGTCTGGGGACAACAGCCAAATTCCTAGAAAAAAGGGGAATTCATTTGGCTGATAAAATCACAACAGATAACCTTTCCAATATTGGAATCCTTATGGGATCAGATGTCTACCATAAGTTTATCAAAGGAAAGGAATACAAACACGGTATGAACGTGTTACCATCTGCAGGTGGCTATTTGCTAACAGGCCCTGTATTACGGCTAAACCAACCCGCACCTGTAGAACACCAACATGCCAACCCAGTAATGGTTGCATGACTAGGAGACCAGTCTCCACTGCAACTCAGAGACATGTCCGAGGAAGAGCTTGATCCCCTGTACACAAGTTATGGGACCTGGCAACTCTCGGCATTGTCCCTGAACAACCTAGCCCAGATGATGACTGGACTTACAAACAATACCTGGACTCAGTTATATACAGAGATAATCAATACTGGGTCAGGCTACCATGGAAGCTGAATCACCCTCAGCTACCCGTCAACCATTTTATGGCACAAAACCAATTGAGATCACAGGTGTTGCGCTTACAAAGACAACCTGAGAACTTGAAGTTGTACCATGAAATAATACAGAAGCAACTCGATGACAAATTTATCGAAGTTGTTACAAATGATAACCCAAAGGAAGGTCACTACTTACCACATCATTGTGTACAGAAGAATTCTGCAACTACCCCATTACGGATAGTATTTAATTGCAGTGCTAAAATGAGGCCGAGTAGTGTTTCGTTAAACGACTGTCTTCAAACTGGCCCTAGCCTAACACAAAGGCTTTACGACGTGCTGTTAAAGTTCCGTATTGGGACTTATGCATATACGGCCGACATCAGCAAGGCATTCCTTAGGGTAGGTCTTCAAGAAGAAGACCGGAACTACACAAAGTTCCTATGGATTAAGGATCCTAACGATCCGAACAGTGAATTAATCACTTACCGGTTTGCCTCTGTCCTTTTTGGCGCCACGTCATCTCCTTTTCTGCTCCAAGCTACCTTGGATACGCACTTGAAGAAGTCCAATAGCCCAAACAAGACGGAAATTAGCAAAAACCTGTATGTGGATAATTTTCAAGGTACAACCAACAGTGAAAGTAAACTGTTGGACATATACCATGAGGCCAATCGAGAATTAATGGGAGCCAATATGCCTCTCCAATCTTGGGTCTCTAACAATGAAAAATTAAATCAACTGATCTCAACTGAATTTCCCGATTACCAGGTACCCGAGATGACAAAGGTACTAGGTGTCGAATGGAACACGACAACAGATCAGTTGACAATCAAGTCAGTGGAGCCTGATACCACTAACTTAACAATGAGAAAATTACTATCACAAGTCAGCAAACCCTTCGACCCATTAGGACTATTAAGCCCAGTACTGATTAATGGGAAGTTGATAATACAGGAATGTTGGCAACAAAAGATAGGCTGGGATGATCTTCTAACACCTGCCCTACAAGAAAAATGGCAAGGTTTAGTAAAAGATTTAAGTACCCTAGAGTCTGTCAAGTTCCCAGGAACACAGTAGTAAATGAAAAGAACCAATTAAGCTACATGTATTCTGTGATGCCTCAGGAAAGGCTTATGGAACAGTAGCTTACCTGGTCACAAATGGGCAAGCCAATTTGCTCACATCAAAGGCCAGAGTGGCACCTTTAAAGAAAAGATCACTGCCACAACTGGAATTAACAGCCTTACTGTTAGGAGTAAGATTGGCTCATTATTTGATCAAGGCCTTACGCCACATCCACTTTAAAGAAACAGTAGTTTGGTCAGATAATGAGGCAGTACTACAGTGGGTTAAGAACAATAACAGTAAGAATCCTTACGTGAGTAACCGCGTTAAGGAAATACGAGAGTTGTCAGCAGGGTATAAACTAAGATATGTACCCACAAAGAGAATCCAGCTGACTATCTCTCCCGAGGACTGACTTTACGGCAATTAACAAAGGCAGAGATGTGGTTCAATGGACCTCAGTGGCTAATCAGCGACCAGTGGCCTGAACAAAAGCCACAAGTCATTGTGACCAATGTTACTGTTCCCACTGAGAACCCAGAACCACCTCGGACTTTGGTAATTGATCCTACTCGGTACTCTGAACTGAACAAACTTATAGGTGTCACCCAAGTAGTGTTTGATTTTCTAAAGAAAATAGGAATCAAGCATAAATTCCCTAATGCCCTAAGGTATTGGGTCAAAAGAGCTCAGATCGACACATTCGGGACAGAATTTGACAATGTTCCAAAGAAGCTACAACGTGATCTGGGTCTCTGGTTAGACACTGACAATTATAACATAATCAGATGCGGAGGCCGCTTACAGCACGCTGACATAGATTTGGAAGCAAAAAATCCAATATTGCTCCCTCGTCACCACATAGTAAGCAAACTAATTGTGTTACATATACACAAATACTGCACTCTGCATGGTGGGGTATTAGATACTCTCACAGACTTAAGACAACAGTACTGGCTACCCCAAGGTAGACAGACAGTAAAATCAATAATCAAATCCTGTGTTGTTTGCCGGAGATACGATGCCAGAGTGTGTCCATATCCTGGCCCTCCTCCACTTCCGAAGGAACGAGTCGTACATATTCGTCCCTTTGAGACTACAGGAGTAGATTTCACAGGAGCACTAACACTTACAGGCACTAAAGACAAGAAACCAGTAAAAGCTTACATCTGTCTTTTTACTTGTGCCACAACAAGGGCAGTCCATCTAGAAGTGACTCCCGATATGAGTGCCGAAGCATTCTTACAGGCTTTCCGCAGGTTTGCTTCACGTAGATCCTGTCCTAAGTTAATGATCTCAGACAATGGGTCCAACTTAGTGGCAGGAGAAGCATGTCTGAGGAAAATCTGGACACATCCAAAGGTACGCACAGCCCTAAATCAACGGCAGTGCCATTGGAAATTCATACCTCCCAGAGCACCATGGCACGGAGGCTTCTATGAACGCATGGTTGGTACGGTAAAACGTTCTCTACGGAAAACCCTACACCGCCAAAAGATTGACCTGCAGGAGCTTCAAACAGTAGTCATAGAGATAGAAGCACGAGTCAATAACCGACCACTTACCTACCTCTCTGATGATGTTTTGCAGCGTGAACCATTAAGTCCAGCTCATTTGATGTATGGTAGACCTCTCAAAACACTTGTGTCCCTTACGGACGAGGAACCAGAGGATCCTTCATATGTCCAAGAGAGTGATTTGGTTCAACGTTTCAAACATCTATCAAGGGTGATAAGTCGGTGGAATGACGTATGGACTCGAGAATACCTTACAGCTCTGAGAGAGTATCATTACGGGGCAAACAACCCCTACAACAGAATTAACTTGAACCCTGGTGACATAGTTCTGGTGGATAGTGATGGACCACGCTCAGAGTGGCCTTTAGGTCAAATAGTCTCTGTTCATCCAGACAGCCAGGGCATCTTGAGAATAGTGAAAGTAAAATGCCGAGGCAACACTACTCTCAAAACTTTAGAGAAATTAGTTCCTTTAGAACTGGCCAGGAACGAAGACGTACAGCGACTTCCAGCACCCGATACGCCAGTACGGGACATACGTCCCCAAAGGACTGCAGCTCAACAATGTAAACTCAAATTAAAGCAGCATTATAATTCTGAAGGAGAAGAATAAAGTGATCGCAGTCCTTACCGGGACTTCGACCCGTGTTCTTCCCCCCCGGAATTATGTCGGGAAACCGACACACTCATACACAAATAGTATAGTCTTCCCTTAACAGTATCCTCTTAAAATTAGAGAATGGGAGACTCCGTGACGTCATCGACGTCGCCGCAGTATTTACATTATTAAACCACTGTTCATACAACAGTTTAATGTCTAAATTGAATAAAAAAGTGTTCAATAAGACTGAATATAATTATTAACACCAAAATATAGCTTGATTCCCTTGTTAACGTAAATTTAACTTAGAAGTGGAACACAAAATATTGGAACAGGAGGAGAGCGTCTCTTACAGACGCCACGCTCACACGAAAACAATAACAAAGCAGCCTTACGCTGCACATGGCTCCAGAGTTGGTTTAACACCTAGACACCTATTTACGTGTCAACAACCAGCAACACAGCCTATCAACAACTACAACAACGAGTATCCGGCTTACCAAGTATTTGTTTATTATTCTAGTGCACTGTTTAATATCAAAGATAAGTCGGTTATGATATATGAAAACACCCACACCATGTACGTGTACCCCATTTTACAGCCCTCACATACCATGTTATACCTGTATTGATATGTTCAGGGAACAGTACTAACTCTTTGCATCCCATACAGGTAAAATTGTGACTTGGAACAGCAAGTAGCTGAGCAGTAGAACTATGCACATGTACCTAGCTGTTGCCAGCCTTGAAGGCCTCCACAGCCGCCATTGGCACCATGAGGCACAGGGCCACACCCACATAGATGCTAACATGACACAGCCTTAGCAGGCCCTTACTACAGGCTCAGATAAGGCCATTCTAGTTATTGTAGTAGTAGTATTCATAACTAGTAATAATTGTTGAAATAATAGTAGATTAGACCACCATATGTGGTATGATAAAATATATAATTAAACTTAGGTAAACAATTTGTAGTTTAAGAAGGAGCCATTACAAAGTGGTTTAAGCTACAAATTGTCCCCCAATTTGTGTGAGATTAATTTCAGGCAGTTTTAACAAGTACATACAGTCCACTCAATTTCTTACCTACTAAGAAAAAATAAGATAAACTTTAATTTATTGAAGTCAATTAAAAGGAGATATACTGCCTGGAGTTTTTACCACATGGGAGCCCTTCAGTCAACCACGGGAAACTGGTATCAGCAGTTCCGGCCTAGACCTATGGAGGAGTGAAGGAAGACTCAGGCTTACCTTATAACAATAACCTCCCTGAGCCTTACCTGCCAGAATAAAAGGTTGCAGGAACTCCTTTCCCGCCTGTCTTCTCTATCTTCTTCTTAACAAGGTCGCCAGCTGGGTTATTAAATCTGCACCCCAGCGATGCAGTTCAGTGGGTGCATTCTATACCGTTCGTTGTCAGAGGGTTGCTACTCCCATAGATCTGCTATTGGAGTGTCGGCCCAGAGTACTCTCCCATGAAGGTCTGTGTGGCTTTACCTTTCTCCAGCCACTACTTTACTTATTGCCAACATTCAGGCTCTGATACTGATCGGATGGCTAAGGGTACACTTTTATATAAGTCTGTGCTGTTCTACCACTCTCCAGGCAATAAGAACTTCTATAGAGAACGTGGTGTTCCCTAGGTGGTACTATGATAACCTTCGTGTATGCTCATAGAGAAATATTATAATGGAGGCACACTTAAACACAATGATAAAATGTGTGAATTTACTGACACAATTTATATGATCACACATATAATCACAAGCAATACATGACAATGAAAATAAGGATAATAAATCTGGAGATCGTCAGCAACTCTTCTTCCACGACCTCCAACTACTCCTTCAACTGGGCAGATAGACAGGAGTCCCACACTCTCTCACAGAAGGGCCTCTTCACCACGTCGGCACCTCTTCTTCACTGTCCTGAGGTCCACACACACTGTCCTCTCCAACAGTCCTGGACACAAGCTGCCTTGCAGCCTATTCTACTACTAAAGTATTAATGTCACACTGCCACATACATAAGTAAATACTGTGGCCTATCTAGCCTACTCACACAAGGGGTAACGGGAGGGAAAATGATCTACCTTTACATTCCTGGCTCACGACGCCTGTCCCTCGATGGTGTGAGGTTCCCACGCTTCCTGAGTCGATCCTTGACGATCCAGGAACGTTCCACAGGTCCTCAGGTGACGTGAAGCCTTTGTGTCGTCGCCGTTCCAATCCCTGAGATTCAGCTATCCCAATCCTGGTTCACCAATGGGCACTGAGCTAATCACTATATTCACACACTCGTCCCTTCCACAAGGCGTTGCTCCTTGTCCTAGGAACGGAGTCGTCCTTCCAAAACCCTCAGTGGATGTGACCCAGTCACAGATAGGCCTGCCCGCCGCACCTTCCAGACCCTTCATCCAGCATCGCCGCCCAGTGTCGTCACCAATTATTTTCCAAGTTTGGCTCTCCTTTGCTCAATGAACTTGGTTCCTTTTCGCTTCCCAGAAGCGCAGGGTCTCCAATATCTATGGTGGGCTGCGATAGCCAGCTCTACTCCACTGAATAAGGCTTGTAGAGCCTCAAATCCTCGAGAGCTGACTGAGGCGCGTCCTCTCACCTCCACAGTCAGGTCAACTCTGACGTTGGCGCCGCCGGGGCACTCAGTGACGTCCCGGCGGGCTCTGATTGGTCACCCGGGACCCAAACCACCCAATCCGCACACTGCTAGCGTTTTCTACAACATGGGGTCTGCAGGTATGGGGTACTATTTTATTTGTATCAGGGCACCACTTTCCCCCTTTACCTACAACTTATTATGTAAATTTCTCCCTTATCTGGCGGCCGGTCTGGTCGCCACATATATCCACAGACTCCCCGTACCTCAGAGAATCAGTAGGGAGAACTGATATGACTTAAAGCAGACAAACGAAAGAAATAGGAGAGGATACCGTAACATACCCCTCCCCTTAA
Organism: Procambarus virginalis; assembly: GCA_020271785.1. Lineage (NCBI taxonomy): Eukaryota > Metazoa > Arthropoda > Malacostraca > Decapoda > Cambaridae > Procambarus > Procambarus virginalis. The sequence continues at coordinate 2,082 of WNGS01041026.1, read as the reverse complement.
AATAAGAGTCATATCGGTTAGTAAATCCGGGAGAGGGCATCTGCTACCACATTCTCCCTTCCTTTAATGTGCCTGATTTCTAGCCAGTACTCTTGTAACAGTAGGGCCCATCTTGTCAGCCTTTGGTTCGTGTTCTTCATCCTGTGCACGAACGTCAAGGTGTTTTGATCGGTGAACACTTGCACCAGTCTAATACCTCCACCCACATAGAAGTCGAAATGCTTCAGTGCCAGGATCAGGGCTAAGGCTTCCTTTTCCACTGTACTATAAGCCCTCTGGTACTTTTCGAATTTCTTCGGGTAGAATGCTACAGGACGGTGAACTCCGTCCTTCTCTTGAGCCAACATGGCTCCCATCCCCACGTCGCTAGCGTCGACGTACAAGATAAAGTCTGACTCAAAGTCGGGCGAAATCAGCACTGGCGCTTCGGTTAATAACTTCTTAGTCTTCTCGAAGGACTCCAGGCATGCTTCCCCCCACTTCCATCTAACGTTCTTAGATAGCAATTCAGTCAGAGGGTGTGCCACTGTCGAGACGTTCTTGCACAATCCTCTATAGTATCCGATCATCCCTAGATATCGTAACAATTCTTTTCTCGTCTGGGATTCGGATATTCTTTGATTGCCTTCACTTATGGTCTACTGGAGTCACTTTCCCTGACCACGACGAAACCTAAGTATTCTAATCGGGCCTTTCCGATTCGCTCTTGGCCAGATTAACTGTCAGGTTCGCTTCTTCCAACCGTTGGAATACTCCGTCAGTCGATTCATGTGTTGTTTCCAGCTATCGGCGTACACCACTATGTCGTCTATATACACGGCGCAGCCTTCCATCCCTCTTAGCACTTCGTTCATCATCCTCTGGAAACAGCTTCCACTGTTCTTCATACCAAACGGAAGTACTTTGTACTGGTACAATCCGTCTGGAGTAGCAAACGCTTAGATCTTTCTGCACTCGGAGACAAAGGGATTTGATAATCCCTTTCAGCAGGTCGACCTTGGTGACAAACCTTGCGTTTCCCACTTGGTCGACGCAATCACTTATCCGAGGCATCGGGTGAGAATCCGACACAGTTATGGAATTCACTCTGCAATAGTCGGTGCAAAAACGATATGATCCGTCACTCTTCTTGACCAGCACACAGGGCGAGCTCCACTTACCGTTGCTGGGCTCAGCGAGATCATTCGCTAACAGATATTCCACATCCTGTCGCATGATCCTCCTCTTCTCAGGACTCACCCGATAAGTGCTCTGTTTGATTGGCTTTCCTCCGCGCACGCCCACCTCATGCACCACACTCTTGTGCCGTCAAGGCACATCCGTGAAGAGCGACTTGTTCCTTCGTATCAGGGTCACTAGATTTCTCCTTTTCCCTTTATCCAGATGACGCAGCCTCTTTTTTAGATGTACCAAACTCTCTGTGTTTGACAGGCGCGTACCATCGGCATGGGCCCACTTCCTTTCTTCTGCTGGCAACACTTGGCTCATCTCCATACACAGAGTCAATTTCCCTTCTCGCGACTGTGTTGCTCCCTTCACTCCCGCACTCTCTTGCTCCTCTGGGAAGTACGGCTTTAAACGGTTGATGTGACATACTTGTGACTTGTTGGGGCGATTCGGATTGCTGATCTCATAACTCACAGGACCCACACGCCGAACAACCGAGTATGGACCACCAAAGCGTGATTCCGTCACTCTACCTCTCCCAGGTAGCGACATCATCACTCTTGCTCCTGCCTCGAACTCCCTTGGGACAGCCTTCTTGCCGTACCAGATGGACATCTTCTCTTGAACTGTCTTCAGGTAACCAGCAGCCAGCTCCTCCGCCGTTTTCAATCATTCGTGGAATTTCTGCACATACTCTTCCACTGTCACTAATGTATTCTCCGCCGTCAACTGCTCCTTCAGCATCAATAACGGGCTCCTTACTTCGTGCCCAAACACTAGCTGGAATGGAGAGAATCCCAGAGACTCAACTATAGCATCCCAGATCGCAACAGGGCTGGACAGACAGCCTCATCCCATTCCGCTCCCTGTTCTGCACAATGCACTCTTAAGATGGTCTTCAGAGTGGAATGGACC
>WNGS01041023.1:26040-39154 GCA_020271785.1 Procambarus virginalis | reverse complement strand
GTACGAATTCCTGTTCTAAAGTGACCTCCCCATTTTTAATCCTCTTGTACCAAGCTCTCTTTTTACCTATAAGATTCTTCAAATTCTTTGTTATCCACTTTGGGTCATTAGTAATCGATCTATTCAATTTGTGTGGTATACTACGTTCCTGTGCTTTGTTTAGAATATTCTTAAATACGTTATAAATGAATCTACATCGAAATCCCCATTTACATCACCTATCGCTGGGTTCATGTCTCGCTCCAAGACCGGCCCACACCCATACCCAAGACTTTCCAATCAATTTGACCCAAAAAATTTCTTAGGCTATTAAAATCAGCTTTTCGAAAATCTGGCACTTTAACAGAATTTTCTCCTACAGGTCTATTCCATTCTATGCCAAATCTGATTTCTTTGTGATCACTGTTCCCTAGCTCACTCCCTATTTCGATGTCATTAATTTGTGTTTCCCTGTTAGTTACACTAAATCTAAAATATTATTTTCCCGTGTTGGTTCCTTAATGTGTTGCGTAAGAAAGCAATCGTCAATTAATTCTAGAAAATCTTCTGCTTCACTATTCCCTGTTTTGTTCAACCAGTTTATTCCACTCAAATTAAAGTCACCCATGACATAAATACTGTTAGATCTAGATGCCCTAGATATTTCATCCCATAGATGCTTTGCTTCCATTCTGTCTAAATTTGGTGGCCTATATATAACTCCAATTATAATATTATTTGCTTTTTCGTTTAATTCTATCCAAATAGTTTCTGTGTGTGGCTCAGTTTTGATTCCCTCTTTGAGACTACATTTCAAATTGTCCCTAACGTATATGGCTACTCCACCACCTCGTCTAATATATCTATCTGTGTGAAATAGTTTAAATCCATTTATTTGATATTCGGCTAATAGTTCTCTATTATCAACATTCATCCACGTTTCGGTAAGTGCAATAATATCTATTTTTTCTGTGCAGACAAGAGCATTTAATTCGTTAATTTTATTTCTTAGACTTCTACTGTTTGTGTAATATACCCTAAGTGAATAGTTATTTTGAGGCCCTTCTCTTTCCCTGATCATTTTGCCAATTCCTTTCTCCCGCAAACACATACTTTTATTACATCCTTCCTCCAAATCAATTCCCATACCTCTATCTACTAACAGTTTAAACCCAAACAAACACCTCTAACCACTTCTTCCAATGAATTTGCAACAGCAACAACCCCAGCTCTCGATAGATGCACCCCATCCCGAGCGTACATTTCATTTCTTCCATAGAAGTGTTCCCAGTTGTCTATATAAGATATTGCATTAGATTTGCAATATCTTTCCAGCCTGCAATTGACACCAAGTGCCCTCGACATCCATTCATTTCCCACTCCCTTTCTTGGAAGAATGCCACATATGATCGGGATTCCTCCCTTGCTCTTAACTAATTCTATGCTGTCTTGAATTTCAGTATTAGTTCCTCACTTCTAACTCTCCCAACATCATTACCCCCTACACTAATACAAATAATGGGTTTGCTCCCACAAGATACTGTTCAGCAGTGCAGTAGCACTCGAGGCTCTGTTCACCACGGAAACGCTCACGGCTCTAGAGGCAAAGGGCTTAACACTCCTACCTCCCTATCAATTCCAAGCATTGAGGACAATCTTCATTTACAGAGTGAGCGACATCATTGCTGAGCAACCCATTGCTGAGATCGTAAAGAGCATCAACGCCCAGAATCGATCCCTCACAGCCATCTCGGCCCACCTCATCCAGCAGGATGAGAAGCCCACCCTCAAGGTCACTCTCAAGACTCCGGCAGAGGCTACTCATGCGACCGACAACGGCCTCAGATGCTTTGGTGTGGCCAGCACACCCCACCAGATTACTAGGCAGCGATATTTCCGCCTGCGCTAGTGCTTCAAGTGTTATCAGTACACTCACTATTCTCAGAAGTGCTTCAACCCTTTGCAGAAATGCAGCATCTGTGCTGGCGACCACCATTACAGGACCTGCAAAGCCACTACCAAACGTTGCTTACTCTGCAACGGTGATCACACAGCCGTCTCTCAAGACTGCCTCACCAGACAGGCGGAAATCAAGAAAATGACTGACGCCAGACCATGAAATTCTACTACAAGATCGAAAGCCTTCAACATACAGAAAGAAGCCTTCCCAGCTCTCCCGACAAGTGCGCACGCAACGAACGGCGCACAACCAAAATATAAATTAATAATTGAGTCGCAACATGGTTTTATAAATGGCCGTTCATGTTTAACAAATTTGCTATCTTCTTATTGTAGCATAGTTGAGGCAGTTGATAGTGGTAAGGATTGTGATGTTGTGTACCTTGACTTTAGCAAAGCTTTTGATACAGTGCCAAATGAAAGACTGATTAAAAAGATAGAGGCTCATGGTATTGGGGGTGCTATATTAAGCTGGATTAGGGCATGGCTATACCAAAGGAAACAGAGAGTTAATATAAATGGAGTCAAGTCAGAGTGGGAAAATGTTGTAAGTGGAGTGCCTCAAGGCTCTGTCTTGGGACCTCTGTTGTTTATAATATATATAAATGATTTATATTCAGGTTTGAGTAGCAACATTTGCAAATTTGCCGATGATACAAAAATCGGTAGGGAAATTAATTCGGAAGAAGACTCTCTATCTCTTCAAGTTGATGTAAATAGAGTTTTGAAATGGTCAAAGGATTGGCAGATGCAGTTTAATGCTGATAAATGTAAACTTCTGAGGCTAGGTAATGATGATAGAGTTAAAAGATACGAGCTAGATGGTGTTGAGATTGCGAAGTCGGATTGCGAATGGGATCTGGGAGTTACGATTAGTAAGAATTTAAAACAAAATGATCTATGCATGAATGTTCGTAATAAGGCAAATAGGACACTGGGATTTATTAATCGAAACGTTAGTAACAAGACACCTGGTGTGATTCTTCAGCTATATCTTGCTCTGGTTAGGCCCCATTTAGATTATGCAGTTCAGTTTTGGCCGCCGTACTATAGAATAGATATAAATTCACTTGAACGTGTCCAGCGTAGGATGACTAAGTTAATTCCCCAAATTAGAAATCTTTCATATGAAGAAAGATTAACAAAGCTTAATTTGCATTCACGGGAAAGGCGAAGAGTTAGGGGTGACATGATAGAGGTTTACAAGTGGATGAATGGACACAACAAAGGGGATATTAATAAGGTATTAAAAGTATCAACACAAGACAGAACACGAAACAATTGGTATAAATTGGATAAATTTAGATTTAGGAAAGACTTGGGTAAATACTGGTTCAGTAACATGGTTGTTGATTTAAGAACATAAGAACAAGAACATAAGAACAAAGGTAACTGCAGAAGGCCTATTGGCCCATACGAGGCAGCTCCTATTTATAACCACCCAATCCCACTCATATATATGTCCAACACAATCGAGGGACCCCACCTCCACAATGTTACGCGGCAATTGGTTCCACAAATCAACAACCCTGTTACTGAACCAGTATTTACCCAAGTCTTTCCTAAATCTAAATTTATCCAATTTATACCAATTGTTTCGTGTTCTGTCTTGTGTTGATACTTTTAATACCTTATTAATATCCCCTTTGTTGTGTCCATTCATCCACTTGTAAACCTCTATCATGTCACCCCTAACTCTTCGCCTTTCCAGTGAATGCAAATTAAGCTTTGTTAATCTTTCTTCATATGAAAGATTTCTAATTTGGGGAATTAACTTAGTCATCCTACGCTGGACACGTTCAAGTGAATTTTATCCATTCTATAATATGGCGACCAAAACTGAACTGCATAATCTAAATGGGGCCTAACCAGAGCAAGATATAGCTTGAGAACCACACCAGGTGTCTTGTTACTTACGCTGCGATTAATAAATCCGAGTGTCCTATTTGCCTTATTACGAACATTTATGCATTGATCCTTTTGTTTTAAATTCTTACTAATTATAACTCCCAGATCCCTTTCGCAATCCGACTTCGCAATCTCAACACCATCTAGCTCGTATCTTGTAACTCTATCATCATTACCTAGCCTCAGAACTTTACATTTATCAGCATTAAACTGCATCTGCCAGTCCTTTGACCATTTCAAAACCCTATCTAGATCAACTTGAAGTGATAGTGAGTCCTCCTCCGAATTAATTTTCCTACCGATTTTCGTATCATCGGCAAATTTGCAAATGTTGCTACTCAAACCTGAATCTAAATCATTTATATATATTATAAACAACAGAGGTACCAAGACAGAGCCTTGAGGCACTCCACTTACAACATTTTCCCACTCTGACTTGACTCCATTTATACTAACTCTCTGTTTCTCCGAATTATCACTTCGGAGTTGATCTAGATAGGGTTTGAAATGGTCAAAGGACTGGCAGATGCAGTTTAATGCTGATAAATGTAAAGTTCTGAAGCTAGGTAATGATGATAGAGTTACAAGATACGAGCTAGATGGTGTTGAGATTGCGAAGTCGGATTGCGAAAGGGATCTGGGAGTTATAATTAGCAAGAATTTAAAACAAAAGATCAATGCATAAATGTTCGTAATAAGGCAAATAGGACACTCGGATTTATTAATCGCAGCGTAAGTAACAAGAAACCTGGTGTGGTTCTCAATCTATATCTTGCTCTTGTTAGGCCCCATTTAGATTATGCAGTTCAGTTTTGGTCGCCATATTATAGAATGGATATAAATTCACTTGAACGTGTCCAGCGTAGGATGACTAAGTTAATTCCCCAAATTAGAAATCTTTCATATGAAGAAAGATTAACAAAGCTTAAGTTGCATTCACTGGAATGGCGAAGAGTTAGGGTGACATGATAGAGGTTTACAAGTGGATGAATGGACATAACAAAGGGGATATTAATAGGGTATTGAAAGTATCAACACAGGACAGAACGCGAAACAATGGGTATAAATGGGATAAGTTTAGATTTAGGAAAGACTTGGGTAAATACTGGTTCAGTAACAGGGTTGTTGATTTGTGGAACCAATTGCCGCGTAACATTGTGGAGGTGGGGTCCCTCGATTGTTTCAAGCATGGGTTGGACATGTATATGAGTGGGATTGGGTGGTTATAAATAGGAGCTGCCTCGTATGGGCCAATAGGCCTTCTGCAGTTGCCTTTGTTCTTATGTTCTTATGTTCTTATGTTCTTATGTTTCCTTTGGTATAGCCATGCCCTAATCCAGCTTAATATAGCACCCCCAATACCATGAGCCTCTATCTTTTTAATCAGTCTTTCATGTGGCACTGTATCGAAAGCTTTGCTAAAGTCAAGGTACACAACATCACAATCCTTACCACTATCAACTGCCTCAACTATGCTAGAATAAAAAGATAACAAATTTGTTAAACATGAACGGCCATTTATAAAACCATGTTGCGACTCAATTATTAATTTATGTTTTTCAAGATGAAGACGAATTTTATTTGCTATTATAGATTCGAGTAACTTTCCCACAATAGACGTTAGGCTAATTGGTCGATAGTTAGACGCAAGTGATCTATCTCCTTTCTTAAAAACTGGTATCACATTAGCAACTTTCCAAAACTCTGGCACTCTGCCTGACTCTATTGATTTATTAAATATGATTGACAGTGGGTCACAAAGCTCCTCTTTGCATTCTTTCAGCACTCTGGCAAACACTTCATCCGGCCCTGGGGATTTGTTTGGTTTGAGTTTTACTATTTGTTTAAGAACATCCTCCCTGGTAACTGCTAAACTCGTCAACCTGTCCTCGTCCCCACCCACATAGACTTGTTGGGCTGAAGGCATATTGTTAAGTTCCTCTTTAGTAAATACAGATACAAAATATTTATTAAAAATACTACTCATCTCTTCATCACTATCTGTTATTTGACCTGTCTCAGTTTTTAATGGACCTATCCTTTCCCTAGTCTTAGTTCGATATAACTGAAAAAAACCTTTAGGATTTGTCTTTGCTTGCCCTGCTATACGAACTTCATAGTTTCTTTTTGCTTTCCTTATCTCTTTTTTAACATTTCTAACTAGTTGTACGAATTCCTGTTCTAAAGTGACCTCCCCATTTTTAATCCTCTTGTACCAAGCTCTCTTTTTACCTATAAGATTCTTCAAATTCTTTGTTATCCACTTTGGGTCATTAGTAATCGATCTATTCAATTTGTGTGGTATACTACGTTCCTGTGCTTTGTTTAGAATATTCTTAAATACGTTATAAATTGAATCTACATCGAAATCCCCATTTACATCACCTATCGCTGGGTTCATGTCTCGCTCCAAGACCGGCCCACACCCCATACCCAAGACTTTCCAATCAATTTGACCCAAAAAATTTCTTAGGCTATTAAAATCAGCTTTTCGAAAATCTGGCACTTTAACAGAATTTTCTCCTACAGGTCTATTCCATTCTATGCCAAATCTGATTTCTTTGTGATCACTGTTCCCTAGCTCACTCCCTATTTCGATGTCATTAATTTGTGTTTCCCTGTTAGTTAACACTAAATCTAAAATATTATTTTCCCGTGTTGGTTCCTTAATGTGTTGCGTAAGAAAGCAATCGTCAATTAATTCTAGAAAATCTTCTGCTTCACTATTCCCTGTTTTGTTCAACCAGTTTATTCCACTCAAATTAAAGTCACCCATGACATAAATACTGTTAGATCTAGATGCCCTAGATATTTCATCCCATAGATGCTTTGCTTCCATTCTGTCTAAATTTGGTGGCCTATATATAACTCCTATTATAATATTATTTGCTTTTTCGTTTAATTCTATCCAAATAGTTTCTGTGTGTGGCTCAGTTTTGATTCCCTCTTTGAGACTACATTTCAAATTGTCCCTAACGTATATGGCTACTCCACCACCTCGTCTAATATATCTATCTGTGTGAAATAGTTTAAATCCATTTATTTGATATTCGGCTAATAGTTCTCTATTATCAACATTCATCCACGTTTCGGTAAGTGCAATAATATCTATTTTTTCTGTGCAGACAAGAGCATTTAATTCGTTAATTTTATTTCTTAGACTTCTACTGTTTGTGTAATATACCCTAAGTGAATTGTTATTTTGAGGCCCTTCTCTTTCCTGATCATTTTGCCAATTCCTTTCTCCCGCAAACACATACTTTTATTACATCCTTCCTCCAAATCAATTCCCATACCTCTATCTACTAACAGTTTAAACCCAAACAAACACCTCTAACCACTTCTTCCAACGAGTTTGCAACAGCAACAACCCCAGCTCTCGATAGATGCACCCCATCCCGAGCATACATTTCATTTCTTCCATAGAAGTGTTCCCAGTTGTCTATATAAGATATTGCATTAGATTTGCAATATCTTTCCAGCCTGCAATTGACACCAAGTGCCCTCGACATCCATTCATTTCCCACTCCCTTTCTTGGAAGAATGCCACATATGATCGGGATTCCTCCCTTGCTCCTAACTAATTCTATTGCTGTCTTGAATTTCAGTATTAGTTCCTCACTTCTAACTCTCCCAACATCATTACCCCTACACTAATACAAATAATGGGTTTGCTCCCATTTCCCGTCATAATATCTTTCATGTTTCCAACAATATCACCAATTCCAGCTCCCGGATAGCAAACTCTTAATCTGTTCCCCCTATCTCTGGCACAAAACGTTCTGTCTAAATACCTCACCTGGGAATCTCCCACAACTAAAACTCGCCTCGGTACCTTCTTAACTTTCTGAGCACCCTGAGGGGCCCGCGCTTCGCCGCTCCTTGCTGATTTCTTTTCGAAGTGAACCGCTGGCTCACCACAGCACTCGTCCTCCAACACGGCAAATGAATTTGCCGTCTTTAGGGCGTCTGTAGGCGGCCTTGTCAAGGTCTTCTTAAGACCCCTGTCCCCAACGACTCTCCACGACGAGGTCTTGTTTATCTTGGTCTTCTCCGCCTCCCCCCGACGCTTCAGCTGTCGCACCTCCTCTCGTAAGGAATCCACCTCTGCTCTCAGAGGCCCAACCAAGTTCACCAATTCCTCCAGTAATCCCTCCATCACTGCTACAATGAACATGTTTGTGGAACCAATTACCGTGTAACGTGGTGGAGGTGGGGTCCCTCGATTGTTTCAAGCGCGGGTTGGACATGTATATGAGTGGGATTTGGTAGTTATAGATAGGAGCTGCCTCGTATGGCTGCCTTCTGCAGTTGCCTTTGTTCTTATGTTATGTTCAAACTACTGGACCTCCCGTGGCAGCCACTCACAACCCCAGACGACACCTTACAACCAAGCCAGCCAGCCATCCTCACTTAGGCCGCCACCAGCCACCTCTGACATCACTGTTGCAGCTCTGATTCACTTCGCATCAGAAATGTCAGGTGGAGATCTCAAGAAACGGTACGAAATACTGAACGACTTGTACAAGCTCAACAACCTTCTGACCTTTGTGATACCAGAGGCCATATTTACCGATGGCTCCTCTCCACCAGAGTCTGACCACACCAGAGACGCCTGTTAACTCGGACCCTATTGCTTCAGTCATACCTGCGACTACATCATGTGCAACGATACTGCCACCAACTTCTCCTGCAGGCCTCACCATGTCTTCTGATGACGACTCTAATGCCTCTGTTGACATTTAAGCACACTCACCACCCTCAGCCCAGGAGATGGATTGTGATGATACTGCGGAAATAGAAGCAATGCTTCAACAGCGTGACAGAAATACAGTTGGATCGTCCGAGTTCAGACGGATCTCCAGTCAGATATATAACATGAAGGCAGACCTATCCAGGAAACACATTCAGTCTCGCTAACTCACTATTGAGCAAAACACAAAATGCTCTGTCCATGTAAGAAATGTCGACAGCTCTGTTCTATCAGCACCTAATACTATTAATCTCTTTCAGGACATTTCACACAGGAATGCTATTACTGTAATGGAGATATACCCAGTGCCCAATACAAAACACCTTAAGATTCAATGTTCCTCCCCCTACAGAAGCTCAAAAACTCTTGCATTAAGGTATTAAAATTCTCAACGCCAGCACTCCTCCCTATCTCATTAGTCCAGTTGACTATCTTCCTTTGCTGCAATGTTTCAAATGTTACAAATATAGTCACGAAAATGTAAGCTCACAAATTTGCTCCAAATGCTCTGCAGAAGGCCATTTTTATACTCTGTGCTCTGCCCCTACCCTAAAATGCACCAATTGCCAGGGTGCTCATGCAGCAGGTGACAAATCTTGCCCTCTTAGAAAACAAACCTTGAAAAATCTCCGTACGAACCAACCTCGCACTCAAGCAAACCCTCATTCTTCTTCAACCTCCCATAATCCATCTTCTTCAATCCTCCCATAATCCATCATAATCCATCTGCAACATAACCACCGTAAGTATGCACAACAAACTCAGTCCTCTCCACCTCTCTTCCCACACCCACCTCCACCTTATTCTCCTCTTCAGAACCTTTCATATGAACGAGTCACTGCCTGTGTACAAGCTGCTTACTTGAAGGCTAAGGACGATGGCCGTGATTTTGCTAGCTAGCTATCTTCCTATCTTTCTCACTCATAACGGTCTTCCTAGTATCTCTGTTCCTCCTACTCAGCTTAACATAAGAAGATAAGAACAAAGGCAACTGCAGAAGGCCTATTGGCCCATACGAGACAGCTCCTATTTATAACCACCCAATCCCGCTCATATACATGTCCAACCCAAGCTTGAAACAATCGAGGGACCCCACCTCCACAATGTTACGCGGCAATTGGTTCCACAAATCAACAAACCTGTTACTGAACCAGTATTTACCCTTTCCTAAATCTAAACTTATCTAATTTATACCCATTGTTTCGTGTTCTGTCTTGTGTTGATACTTTTAATACCCTATTAATATCCCCTTTGTTATGTTGACCAGACCACACACTAGAAGGTGAAGAGACGACGACGTTTCGGTCCGTCAAGGACCATTCTCAAGTCGATTGTGATCCCCTTTGTTAGGTCCATTCATCCACTTGTAAACCTCCACCCCTAACTCTTCGCCTTTCCAGTGAATGCAACTTAAGCTTAGTTAATCTTTCTTCATATGAAAGATTTCTAATTTGGGGAATTAACTTAGTCATCCTACGCTGGACACGTTCAAGTGAATTTATATCCATTCTATAATATGGCAACCAAAACTGAACTGCATAATCTAAATGGGCCCTAACTAGAGCAAGATATAGCTTGAGAACCACACCAGGTGTCTTGTTACTAACGCTGCGATTAATTTATCCGAGTGTCCGATATGCCTTATTACGAACATTCATGCATTGATCCTTTTGTTTTAAATTCTTACTAATCATAACTCTCAAATCCCTTTTGCAATCCGACTTCGCAATCTCAACACCATCTAGCTCGTATCTTGTAACTCTATTATCGTTACCTAGCCTCAGAACTTTACATTTATCAGCATTAAACTGCATCTGTCAATCCTTTGACCATTTCAAAACCCTATCTAGATCAACTTGAAGTGATAGTGAGTCCTCCTCCGAATTAATTTCCCTACCGATTTTCGTATCATCGGCAAATTTGCAAATGTTGCTACTCAAACCTGAATCTAAATCATTTATATATATTATAAACAACAGAGGTCCCAAGACAGAGCCTTGAGGCACTCCACTTACAACATTTTCCCACTCTGACTTCACTCCATTTATACTAACTCTCTGTTTCCTTTGGTATAGCCATGCCCTAATCCAGCTTAATATAGCACCCCCAATACCATGAGCCTCTATCTTTTTAATCAGTCTTTCATGTGGCACTGTATCAAAAGCTTTGCTAAAGTCAAGGTACACAACGTCACAATCCTTACCACTATCAACTGCCTCAACTATACTAGAATAAAAAGATAGCAAATTTGTTAAACATGAACGGCCATTTATAAAACCATGTTGCGACTCAATTATTAATTTATGTTTTTCAAGATGAAGACAAATTTTATTTGCTATTATTATATTTGTGACAGCGGTTGTAACACAGGTTGTAACGTGAGAGGTTGTGTTAGCTGGAGCTCCGATTGTAGTAATATTATTACAGCAATAATGTAAGGATTAGTGAAGGAACTGGTCAATCTAGTTGGAGCTCTGAGGACAGAGCTGGATTCACTACGGGAGGAGGTACGACAACTGAAGCAACGTCAGGAAGAAACAAAGGAGGAGACCTCGTCTTGGCAAGTTGTGAAAGACAGGGGTCTTAAGAAGACCTTGGCAAAACCGACAACTAATAACCTACACCTAAGGACTTTTAACGCATTTGATGTGTTAGAGGACGAGTGCTGTGGTGAACCTGTTGTTCAACGAAGAGGCAAAGCAACGAGGAGCATTGAAACGCAGGTCCCTCAATCTGCTCGAAAGGAAAAGGGAGAATCGAAGCGAATTTTGGTTGTGGGAGATTCCCAGGTGAGATATTTAGACAGAACGTTTTGTGCCAGAGATAGCGGGAACAGATTAAGGGTGTGCTATCCGGGAGCTGCAATTGGTGATATTGTTGGAAACATGAATGATATTATGACGGGAAATGGGAACAAACCCATTATTTGTATTAGTGCAGGGGGTAATGATGTTGGAAGAGTTAGGAGTGAGGAAGTAATACAGAGATTCAGGACAGCCATTGAATTAGTTTGGAGCAAGGGAGGAATCCCGATCATATGTGGTATTCTTCCGAGAAAGGGAGTGGGAAATGAATGGATGTCGAGGGCACTTGGTGTCAATTGCCGGTTGGAAAGATATTGCAAATCAAATGCAATATCTTTCATAGACAACTGGGAACACTTCTATGGAAGGAATGAAATGTATGCTCGTGATGGGGGGCATCTATCGAGAGCTGGGGTTGTTGCTGTTGGGAACTCGTTGGAAGAAGTGGTTAGAGGTGTTTGTTTGGGTTTAAACTGTTAGTAGATAGAGGTATGGGAATTGATTTGGAGGAAGGAGGTAATAAAAGTATGTGTTTGTGGGAGAAGGGAATTGGCAAAATGATCAGGGAAAGAGAAGGGCCTCAAAATAACTATTCACTTAGGGTAAACAGTAGAAGTCTAAGAAATAAAATTAACGAATTAAATGGTCTTGTCTGCACAGAAAAAAATAGATATTATTGCACTTACCGAAACGTGGATGAATGTAGAAAATAGAGAACTATTAGCTGAATATCAAATAAATGGATTTAAACTATTTCATACAGATAGATATATTAGACGAGGAGGTGGAGTAGCCATATACGTTAGGGACAATTTGAAATGTAGTCTCAAAGAGGGAATCAAAACTGAGCACACACAGAGAACTATTTGGATAGAATTAAACGAAAAAGCAAATAATATTTAATAGGAGTTATATATAGGCCACCAAATTTAGACAGAATGAAAGCAAAGCATCTATGGGATGAAATATCTAGGGCAACTAGATTTAACAGTATTTATGTCATGGGTGACTTTATTTGTAGTGGAATAAACTGGTTGAACAAAACAGGGAATAGTAAAGCATAAAGCAGAAGATTTCTAGAATTAATTGACGATTGCTTTCTTACGCAACACATTAAGGAACCAACTCGGGAAAATAATATCTTAGATTTAGTGTTAACTAACAGGGAAACACAAATTAATGACATCGAAATAGGGAGTGAGCTAGGGAACAGTGATCACAAAGAAATCAGATTTAGCATAGAATGGAATAGACCTGTAGGAGAAAATTCTGTTAAAGTGCCAGATTTTCGAAAAGCTGATTTTAATAGCCTAAGAAATTTTTTGGGCCAAATTGATTAGAAAGTCTTGGGTATGGGGTGTGGGCCGGTCTTGGAGCGAGACATGAACCCAGTGATAGGTGATGTAAATGGGGATTTCGATGTGGATTCAATATATAATTTATTTTAGAATATTCTAAACAAAGCACAGGAACGTAGTATACCACACAAATTGAATAAACGATTATCGATTACTAATGACCAAAGTGGATAACAAAAAAATTTGAAGAACCTTCTAGGTAAAAGAGAGCTTGGTACAAAAGGATTAAAAATGGGAAGGTCACTTTACAACAGGAATTCGTACCAACTGGTTAGAATGTTAAAAAAGAGATAAGGAAAGCAAAAAGAAAACTATAGAAGTTCGTATAGCAGGGCAAGCAAAGACAAATCCTA
>WNGS01041023.1:0-25040 GCA_020271785.1 Procambarus virginalis | reverse complement strand
ACTCAAGATAAATTTGATGTACTATCCAGTATAGTAAACCATCAATCCAATACAAATTCTACTATGTCTCAATCCAGTAATCAATTACCTGAGGTTCGTCTACCTACTTTAGACTTACCTACATTTGCAGGGCTGGATGAAGAAAATTGGGACACATTTGGACTTCATTTGAAGTTCATATCCATAACAGGTCTTATCTTGACCCAGTTTCTAAATTTTCATACCTGATTAGTCTTCTCAAAGGGGAAGCTAAAAAGGTTATAAATAAACTAGCTCTCACTAGAGTAATTATGTGGGAAGCTATAAACTGCTGAAGTTGAATTATTGCAACAGGAGTTAAGTATAGCTAACTTTATTACCAATTGCTAGATCTGAATGCACCAAGTAACAGACCAGACTCACTTCAAGGCTTCAGACTAGAAGCAGAGTCTCTAGTGAAGGCCTTAGGTACTAAAGTTGATGTACCAGCCTCAGAATGGTCAATCAAGTTACTTTTGCAGAGGAAATTGCCTCAAAATATCTTAGCAGAAATCTGCTCACATTATAAAACCGAGTTTCTCACTCTCGAGCAAATATTCGAGGGGCTGAGAATAACAGTTAACAGGTTGAAGACTCATGATAAGATTAAACCTGAGTCTAAATCACCTAACATTGACAACTCAGTCAAACCCAAATTGACTTTGAATAAATCCAATAAATCTAAGCCTAAGACTACTCCATCCACTGGAAAGGGAGTGGTAGTGTAGGTATTTATACTGTATCTCCCTCTGACACTGCAACTGATGTGTCTACTAAAAGGACAAATTCAGTCAGAGAGAGAAGGTGCCTGTTCTGTGATCAAGAACATCTCACCTACAAATGTACTGTTTATCCTAACTTTAATACCAGGATTAAACAACTTCAAGAATTACACAGATGCACCAAGTGCATGGGTTCTCATGAACCCAGTAAATGTGTTGTGCAGCTACGGTTATGCAGTAGATGCCACAAAGGTGTACATCATTATGCCTTATGTAGAACAATTTCTACCCAATCTGTGACACCTGGGAAGAATTCTATGAATTCTACCACAGTACAATATTGCAAGGTACATCAGGAAATAAGTGTACTTGCTACTGAGTCAGGCAATAATACTCTGCCTACAGCTCAACTCAAACTAATAGACAGGAAATCTAGAGTTAACACTAGAGGTCTCTTTGATCAAGGATCACAGAAAACCTTCATCACACAACAATTAGTTGAGCAGTTAAAATTAAAACCTGCCAAAAGTGTGAGACTGAATATTTCTGGGTTCTTGACTAATAGTGGACCTCGTGAATACCAAGTAGTCAAGGTATTAGTGAGACTTGGATCTTCTACTAGTCCAATACAAGCGGTAGTAGTAGATAAACTTCCTTCAGACCTGCAGGTCACAGGACTAGCTCGCACTGCGAGATATCTTAAACGAAACCGCATGAGGCTAGCAGATCACAAAATAAATTCTGACTGCCTCACAGATGTTGGTATACTTATAGGCGCTGACCATTAGTATAAATTTATAACTGGATGCACCAGACAACACGGAATGAATTTGTTGTCATCTGCTGGAGGCAAGTTGCTTACTGGACCGGTGCTTTTCCAACAAAAAACAGCGTCAACCAACAAACAAGCTAACAATGCAATAGTGGCGTGACTAGGCTTGGAACAGTCACCCCTACATTTCAGAGAAATATCTGAAGATAATGAGTCTGATCCACCTGTACATCGTCTGTGGGATTTAGACACTTTAGGTATTGTCCCTGAACAACCAAGTCCTGATGATATGTGGACTTACCAGCAATATCTGGATACAGTTGTCTATAAGACAAACAATACTGGGTGAGATTGCCATGGAAGTTGAATCATCCACAACTTCCAGTTAATTATTTCATGGCAGCCTCTCAATTACAGTCACAATTAATACGGCTGAAGAAACAGCCAGATAAATTAAATATGTACCATCAATTAATTCAGCAACAACTCAACAGTAAATTTATTGAAGTTGTTGATAATGATGACCGAAAAACAGGTCACTATTTACCCCATCACGCTGTGTTGAAAGATTCATTGACAACACCAATACGTATTGTTTTCAACTGTAGTGCCAAAGTGAAGGCAAACAGCGTGTCTTTGAATGAATGTCTCCAAACGGGACCTAGCCTAACACAAAGGCTACATGATGTACTGTTACGATTCCGTACTGGTATTTTCGCTTATACTGCTGATATCAGTAAAGCTTTCCTTAGAGTAGGCTTGCAAGAGGAGGATCGTAATTACACCAAATTTCTCTGGATTAAAGATCCCCAGGATCCTGACAGTGATGTCATAACCTATCGGTTTGCCTCTGTGCTTTTCGGAGCGACTTCCTCACCGTTTCTACTTCAAGCCACATTAGATACACATTTGAAGAAGTCAAATAGCCCTTATAAGGCAGAGATCAGTGACAACTTGTATGTCGATAATTTCCAGGGAACTACTAATGACAAATCCAAATTGGTAGAAATTTACCATGAGGCTAACCGTGAGTTATTAGGAGCCAATATGCCACTACAATCATGGGCCTCAAACAATAAATCATTAAACCAGATAATCGAGAAAGAATTTCCGGGTTATCAGGTGCCTAATCAATTAAAAGTTCTGGGCGTGGAATGGAACACAGGTACTGACGAGATGAATGTCAAGTCAGTACAAACCAATAATTCATCCCTTACCATGAGAAAATTACTCTCATATGTCAGTCAACCATTTGACCCTTTAGGCTTACTTAGTCCTATATTAATAAGGGGCAAACTCCTAATGCAGGAATGCTGGCAGAAACATATGGGATGGGATGATCCGTTGCCAATTGAGTTGCAAGAGAAATGGCAAATACTCGCAACGGATTTCAATCAATTAGGTGTTTTGAAATTTCCTCGTAATGCTTCAGGACAAAACTTACCTACAAATTTGCACATTTTTTGCGATGCCTCTGGCAAAGCATATGGCGCTGCAGCCTACTTAGTCAATAGTGCACAATCAATTTTACTCACATCTAAAGCAAGAGTTGCTCCAATCAAGAAGAGATCTTTACCTCAAATGGAGTTAACTGCATTGCTAGTGGGAGTAAGATTGGCTCATTGCCTGACCAAGACACTCAATAATATTCACTTTGGTGAGATCGTAGTGTGGTCAGACAATGAGGCAGTCTTACAATGGGTAAGAAATAACAATAATAAAACTCCCTACGTTAGTAATCGCGTTAGGGAAATTCATGAATTATCTGCTGGATATAAATTCAGACATGTCCCCACTAAGGACAATCCTGCAGATTACTTATCAAGAGGTTTAACATTTAAACAGCTAAGTAAGTCTTCGATGTGGTTTAATGGACCTTCATGGCTTGTTAGTGGTCAGTGGCCCAAACAGAAACCACAAGTCATAGTGACCAGTATCACTACTCCCATGAAAGACCCAGAACCTCATCGAATCTCAGCTATTAATCCTCACAATTATTCTAACTTGAGTAAGTTATTAAGAGTGACAGCACATGTGTTTGACTTTCTTGCTAAGATAGGAATCAAGCATAAGTTTCCCAATCCTATCATCTACTGGATCAAACGTGCACAACAAGAGACATATGGAAGTGAATATGAAAATCTTCCAGATAAATTAACCAAGTCTCTAGGTATCTGGTATGATACCAACACTCATAATATATTAAGGTGTGGAGGACGTTTGCTTCATGCAAAAATTGATTTGGACACAAAGAATCCGATCCTTCTACCACGTCACCACATTATTACAAAACTTCTAGTTTTACATCACCATCAATATGGTACTTTGCATGGTGGAGTGTTAGACACTCTCACCGACCTCAGACAGAAATATTGGCTTCCTCAAGGTCGTCAAACTGTCAAATCAATTATTAAGTTCTGTATAATCTGCAAACGCTACGATGCCCGAGTGTGTCCTTACCCAGGACCTCCACCACTCCCTAAAGAGAGGGTAGTTCATCTTCGTCCGTTTGAGACCACTGGTGTCGATTACACAGGAGCCTTGCTTCTCACTGGCAATCCGGATAAGATACCAGTGAAAGCTTATATTTGCCTCTTCACATGTGCTACCACACGAGGCGTACATTTAGAAGTGACTTCTGACATGAGTGCTGAAGCCTTCATCCAAGCTTTTCGTAGATTTGCAGCTCGCAGATCCTGTCCCAAACTCATGATATCTGATAATGGCTCAAATTTTGTGGCAGGAGAAGCCTGCTTACGAGAGATATGGAATCATCCAGAAGTGCAGTCTGTCATGCAGAGACGACAATGCCACTGGAAATTTATTGCTCCCAGAGCCCCCTGGCAAGGTGGGTTCTACGAACGAATGATAGGGACTGTCAAGAAGTGTTTAAGGAAGACCTTGCATCGACAGAAAATTAGTTACTCAGAACTCCAAACACTCGTCGTGGAAATTGAGGCGCGAGTCAACAATCGCCCATTAACTTACCTATCAGATGATTTCTCACAGAGAGAGCCTCTGAGTCCTTCGCATTTAATACATGGAGGCCTGCTGAGCCCTCTGATACCTTTGGCAGAAGAGGACCCCGTCGATCCTTCCTATGTAACCAGGAGTGACTTAGTACAAAGTTACCAACATCTCTCAAGAGTAATTGAAAGGTGGAATGAGGTGTGGACTCGAGAGAGTACCACTATGGAGCTTCGAGCCCCTATAATAAAGTACAACTTAAACCAGGAGACCTAGTATTAGTTGACAGTGATGGACCAAGGTCAGAATGGCCTATAGGCAAAATTGTTGCAATCCACCCAGATCACCAAGGCATCCTGAGAGTAGTACGAGTTTTGTGCAAAGGCACTACTACTCTAAAGACATTAGAGAAGTTGGTACCTCTCGAATTAGCAGAACGAGAGTGTTTATCAGAACCAGCTTCAACAGTTTCCGAGGACAACAATTCTGATCCACCGAGCACCCGCCCCACTAGAGCAGCTGCTCAACAATGTAAAAGAAACTACAAGCCTATTATAGCTCTGACTAAGAGCAAATAATTTTTCATCCAATTTGAGTGATCATGATGATACTGTGTTGTGATGTCTAGTAACCAATCAGCTACAAGTCACAATGACCCAGACATTCACCTCACAGTAGAGTCTCAGTTACTTGAATTGTATGATACAATCATTAACTTGTTTAAGCTATTAATTATGACATTAAATTTCATGTCTTAAATTCTTGTATGTCCTTGACAATTGCGGGACATCCGTTGTGTGTGTACTAACATACTAACATACTAACCTTAATACTAACTTCGGGATAGGTACGTCAGTACTCAACATGACACTGCGACCCGAGTTTTCTCCCCCCGGAGTTATGTTGGAAATTTCCAACACTTATCATCTACTGTTGTATTATAATAAATTATCATCACCTTACTAATTGCAGTAGTTCTTAACACCACTAACAGTAGTGTTAATATAATTTAATCTGAGCATATTGCTGATAATATGACTCCTGATAATGTAAATCGAGAGTTATTAATTGAAATTATTTAGTAACAGTTTTTATTCTGTTACGATCGAATGCTCTGGAGAAGTATAAATATCATCTCCATTTCTCGCTAGAGATCATTTATCGAGAATATTATAATTATTAAATCCCTATAATTGCAACCCAGTTCATAATATTGCATTTCATCCATAATTGCGGGGAAAAGAATAATTCGTGTTTAATAATTTCCGTGGTGAATACGAGAGCGGGGAGAGGGAAGGCGGCGACGCCATTACTCAAGAAGGCTTGGTCACGAGGCAGCGTTGACGAGACACATGGTGGCGTCTGGGAATTCTTATCGACAAGAATTACGTTGATACCCAGTTAACAAGTGCCAATTACTTATCCATGCGTTCTCTAGTGCCTCATCAGTTAATAACGCGTCACAATTGGAGTCAGGACTCGTAATTAAGTGTGCACAGCAGTGAACATTGGAGGCCGGCTGACGCGATTTCGGCAGACTTCAGTATTCAATACGCTCAGCTAAGTATATAATTCAGGGCGATGCATCACTCGAGATTGTATATTTATGAGTAGTCTGTCGTTAGGAGGAGAGATTAACAAAAACACAAAGTGAGTAGATTTTCGTGAAATCATTCAGTTTCATGAATATCTGAATATAATTTGTAGCCTAGTCCATCGCTACTTAAATTTCTTGTATTACAGCGTGTATATGAGGTGCCAGCAAGATTCTCATCAGTCGTGTTATTTACCTCGAGTTCTTTCTCTATGGGATTCCGTGACCACGAGGACGAATGATGAACTGGCGTTAGAAATCGTCTTACAGCTAAGACACATTTTTTCGTACAAATTTATTCAACTTGATTATTGATTCTATATAATTCATATAGCATTTTCCATTGAATGATTATTACCAGATTTGGTAATTAATGTTTATGCTCTAACTGTGCTCAGTATTTATGCTCAGTGATTAATGATCATGATTTGATTGTCACATATTTGAATATATTGTAGTTAGATTTACCATGTTATTAATACCACAATGAACTAGTGACAAACCACAGTGGTTCCTAGATATATATGAACTTCTAGAAATAACCCCCAATGTTGATATGTGAGGCTTGGCTTTAATTAATAATTACAGTCTTCATTAATTTCAAGTGATTATTCATTAAATGAGTTTCCATAGACACTGGTTCTCCAGTGTCATTCAAATGATCACTTTTATTTGTTTCCCTCTTTTTGTCAAAAGTGGGTGGTCCTTCGAGTTATTTCAATACAATAATTAAATAATTTAATTTCTGAGTTCAAGCCCCAGATACCCAACAGCAACCTGCTTCCACCATGTCAGCCACACCAATAGCTGAAACTCAACGGCTGCCTTCAGATGTCCCGCCTACTAATTTTTGTGATGGAGGGAATGCACTTCAATTTGCAGTCGACGATGTTTCAAGTCAGACAACTCCTGACTATGCTGAAGTTCGACGGCTGTGTAGCATTCGCTACAACCTCGAATACTAGAAACATTTGTGGCTTGTTAAAGATACGGAACCTAACGGTTTTGAAACCTCAGTTAATTTAAGAACTATGTGAGAAAGCTACTCTCGAACCTCTATTTATACCAAATGATTACAAAGAATATAAACAAAAAATTAAGACAAGAAGCCAATCAAAGAAGAATGAAGAAGAAATAAGTAGAAACAAGTAGTAAGAAGAAGACTCAAGAATGTCAGAAGAAAGAAAACTCAAGAATGGGGACATCACCAGAGGACAGACAGATCCTACCATGAATGAAGCAGCACTACCACTGCTGTCCTTCCTGACCTGATTCAACGCCTAGCAAATTGTGGGATTGCTCCAGCATCGACCCAAAACATGCCGCTGGGTTTAGCCCTGGCTCTTTCTCTACATCTTCAACGCTTCCTATCGCCGACTTCTCTTCAGCTGTCCCGACTTCAAGGCTCGCCCTAACGGGTATCTTATCCTGTATATTAATGATTGATTGATTGAGTCTGGTCAACTGTTTACCACTGAAGCATGGCAACAGCCGTGTTGTCAACATGGTTGTTAGATTTAAAATAAGGTATGATGGTCCTCATCGACATATTGACATATTCCCCATCAGCAATGGTGCAATATTTCAGTTTTCATCGGGAGATGTAGTACTAAGACCCAGCCTCAGAGGCTGCTCTACTAGATCATGTTATTTCCAATCCAACAGAAAAGTTTCAAGCTGATAACGATAACATCGCGTGAACTCCTGTCACGATAACACTGCGTGAACTCCTGTCATGATGATGATGAAAGTATTGAAGAAATTAATGAAGCAAACCCTACTCTCCAGGCACTTAAAATTTATTAGAATTAAAATTCAAAGAATTATTAAAAACGGACATCACGCCCCACGTTAAATCAAACATTCACAACCACTGACCAAACAACTCTGGTATTTGAGAAGGGTTTTAAATGCTTTGGGCTCAAGTCCGCACCCGACCAAATCACAAGAGAACGACAAGTTAAATTGATCAATGCTTCCGATGTTTCCAGTTTTAGCCCGTCCTCATATACAAAGGCCAAAGTCCATCCCATGCACCCGCTAAACTCCCTGTTTATGAATGGAAAAGCGGTTTACATACGACTCTCAACTGAAGACTTCCTCAGAGCAAAACTTCCGGAACAATTAAGTGCTTTGCTGACGATTTTTATTCGAACTACATCGCTGTAAATGCTTCACCCAGGTACTACAAATACAAATAATCGCCAACAGAACCTAAACACATTACCTAATCTAACCAGTGCTTAAATATGCACAATATGCTAATATATAATAATATTAATTTATATTTGAGAAAATTCCTATTTTGAATGAACAGGATGTTAAAATTGCAGCCCGTCCTCCAAAAATGGGGAGGTAAATGTAACAACACAAATAAGTGCAATTATGTACTATTCATAGCAGACAGGAATTGTACTTATTTTCACTTAGTATTAAACAACCCATCCTCAGAACTTACAGTACAATTTAATACTAAGTATAATAAGTACATTTCCCTTTCAAGTTCAAGTTCAAGTATGTTTATTGAATAAGCAAGAAATACATCTCAAAGGGATAGAGTAGCTTAGGCTATTTCTACCCCCCCTCTACTTCAAGTCCCTCAAGGGGCGCACAAATTCAGTGAGTACAAATACACAAATAACATTACAAGAATCCCATTTAACATTGCAAGTTAATATAGTAAGTACAGCATATTACAAGAATCCCATTTAACATTGCAGGTTAATATAGTAAGTACAGCATATTACAAGAATCCCATTTAACATTGCAGGTTAATATAGTAAGTACAGCATATTACAAGAATCCTATTTAACATTGCAGGTTAATATAGTAAGTACAGCATATAATTGTCACACTCTTGGGGCAAACTTCTTGTAGCTCCTAAGTATACTGTCTATCATACCATTATCACACATCCAAACAATTTGATGTAGTACACTATTTAATTCCTTATATCTATAGTTTTCAATAAGTTGACACTCTAATACATAATGTTTTAAGGTGTGGGCGTGCGGCATACTACATAATTTACACTCCTTATCTTTTTCACTGACATCAACACCGTATTGCCAGATATATTTGTATCCTAATCTTAATCTCATGTAAAGTGAATCCTTCCAAGTAGACTTTCCTTTACCATAGGTGAAGGACGAATTTGTATTTATTATTGAATAATGCTTAAGTGTGTTACTACTGTTAAGTGTGTCCACCATTGCCATTCTCTTTATCATTTCTTCACCCTCTTGGATCATCTTGATTCTTGTTTTTATTTGTTTCAAGGTTAACTGACATATAACATCAACAAGAGGTTTTTCAGTGGCTCTTTTCGCTATGTCATCAACTACCTCATTCAACAGTATTCCCACATGTGAAGGGATCCACATGAATCTTACTTTATACCCAGTTTTTTTCTAATTTCTTAACATTCTCTCTACACTCTATCACAATATTCTGATATACTGGGCGTCTGCTATTTAAAGACTCTAACGCTCCTCTGCTGTCAATAAAGAAGCAAGTATTTTTACCACATTTGACTACTTCCTGTAATCCTGCTAATACTCCTTGGTGTTCAGCCTGCGTTGAAGAGACATTGTCAGTTAAGCGGCGTCCAATAACAGTATCTACAGTGCCGATGTCAGTGTACTCCCTGATCAAGACTCCACATCCTGCCTTCCCATCCCTAGCTACTGACCCATCACAATATACATGTAGAGTGTTTTCTGTGGGCAGTTTTCTAATTATACAATCATATGTCGCCCTCAGCTCTCCTATTTCATACATACTTTTTCTTTTGCAAGGGAGTAATTACTACATCTACATTACAATCCTCCCATGGTGGTGTGAATTTTCTCTTGGGCACAGCAATACACTCTGTAATAACATCATACTTTATAACATTAGAACATAAGTTATTCATATATACTCTCTTTTTTCATCANCTCTCACCGACTTTTCTTCAGCTGTCCCCACTTCAAGGCTCGCCCCATGGGCATCTTCTTCTGTATTTTCGGTTCGGTTCGGTAGTCAACCAAATTTGAGCGCTTTACTCTATAAGGTCAGACCTGACTCCAGGCCTGACAGCTGAGTGGACAGCGCACGGGATTCGCAGTCCTAAGGTTCCGGGTTCGATCTTCGCCGGAGGCGGAAACAAAATGGGGAGAGTTTCTTTCACCCTGATGTACTTGTTCACCTAGCAGTAAATAGGTACCAGGGAGTTAGACAGTTGCTATGGGCTGCTTCCTGGGGATGTGTAACAAAAAGGGAGGACTGGTCGAGGACCGGGCCGCGGGGACGCTAAGCCCCGAAATCATCTCAAGATAACTCATGATAGGCCTGGTACATTATAGCGGGAAGAGACGGGAGGCCTAAGTAAGGTGCAACCCTCAGACACTCAGTCACCATGAGTAGTACCATGATCTACCGGATCAAGGTGCGATTCAGAGGAGACAGGACCTTTACCCTGCTTGAAATCCTTGATTTGATCTGTACAAAAACCATTGATGCATCACTGGACGTCGTCGATGATGGAGGATCCCAACTGCTATTCAGCAATGCCGCAGCCGTACAGGATCTGTTCGACCCCACCACCCTCACTGCTCTTGAGGAGGCGCACCTGATCCTCACCCCACCACGTTACTACCTCGCAGCCAGGACGGTGTTTGTTCGGAGAGTTAGCTCCCTACTCATTGAAAAAGCTGCCACAGACGTTGTCACCAGTATTAACCAGCAGAACTCTTCCTTGACCGTTGTCACTGTTAATTCATTCCTGTAAACGACAGCCAACTCTCCACCATGAAGGTAACCTTTACATCGCCTGAGGACGCTACATTTGCTGCTGACAACGGCTTCCGGTGCTTCGGTATCGCCAGTACTCCTTGACAGATCATCAAAGAACATTATTACCGGCTTCGGCAATGCTATAAGTGCTATAGCTATGAGCACTTCACAAAGAATTCAACATCTCAGGACCAACGGTGCAGCAAGTGCGCCGAGAACCACCACTTCAAAGGATGTACCAACAACTTTCTCCACTGCCTTCTCGGCCAAGGTGAACATACTACCGTCTTCGCTGAGTGCCCCCGAAGGCTTGAAGAAATACAGAAGATGTCCGACGCCAGGCAGGTCAACACCACTCGCCATGCACCATCAACTTTCAACGTGCAGGCCGCCAACTTTCCGGAGCTTCCGGATGGTGCAGGAGCTACCATGCAGCCAGTCAACCAATGGGGGCCCCTTGTGAGGGGATGGAGAATCCCCTCAGCTAGTTTTCCTAGTTTCTAGATTAGGCTAGTCGCTCTAGGGACTCTAGAAACTGAAGCTTTCAAACTAACATATACTTGTGGGGTGTTGAATGAAAGCTTATGTTAAGGACTGTCGGTTAAGACTAATTAGAGGTCTGTGATTGCTCTGTAGAGAGAGTTACAGAAATTTTCCTGTTTCTGTGAAATAGGATGAGATTTGGGACAGTGGGGTGAACGTTGCCTCCCCCCACCAAGTGAGACATCGCGCCATTGTCTTTAGGCCTACCCCTCCTTGTGACATCACGTCACGCCACAGGGCGAGGGGCGCCTGTGATTGGTCTAGGCACTCTGCTCCTAGTTGAGTTTTGGGCGCTAACAGCTGTGATTTGAAGCGGCACCATAGAGTTGTGCCGGCTTCCTGCTGATTGGTCAAGACAAGGTAAGGGGGGGGGAGATATGGGGATTTGAGTTTTCCTAGCCCGCGAAAGCGTCAGTTTGAACGGGGCAGCAAGCTAGGGAGGAGGTGATTTTGGGTGGAGGTGGCAGCCTGCCACCTCCACCCCCGTTAATCATTGTGTGATCCGGATTAATCCTCGAGCATGGCACTCCTGCCATCAGGGTTGTGTCAAAGCCCAAATTCGCGTGAAATTGGGGCTGATGAATACTGGACAGTGAAAAGCCTCAGAGACAGTGATCACCCATGGGGCAGCTGGCAGAGCCTCATGGTGTAACAGGTGGTTCAAATATCCTGTATGTTCATGGACAATTGGGTGGAATAATGGGTAGGGCCTCCTAGTGTAATTAAGGTGATATTACAGGCCCCTGTTGGACTTTGAATTCCACCCGACGGCGTCCATGTGGTGGTGACGCCGGCCATTGTCACCCTTGTCACCCCAGTGTAAGAGCGAGTCATGCTCTGGTATGATGGGGTTGTTAGTGATTCCCCATCCATGTGTGTATGAACGGGGGCCACCCCTGGCCACCCGTGCACCACCCGGCCACCCCAGGCCGCCCGTGTGCCACCCGGCCACCCGGCCCGGCCACCCCCACCCCGCGCGCCAGCTCAGCTTGGGTGGGGTGCGGTGACGTCACGCACTACCCTTGGCCACGCGGTGGCCACATGCCTTGGCCACCCCCTTGGGCCACTTGGCCACTTTCCCAGGACAGCCTAGGGCCACATCTTGTCGACGCATGAGGAGCAAGCTAAGTGTTGACAGCCAGAGAGGTAGTGACAGGGGAAATGAGTAAAATGAGTGAACAAAACGTGAGTACAATAGTCAGTGTGTAACAGTGTCTCAGTATTAGTGGAAATTCCGGTAAAAGCTGTGTTGTCCCATAGCCCTATCAGGCTAGGGAAGCAGCTGAGAGACAGCTGTCTGTAGCACGTCCAGGTGACTGGTACGGAGTACCTGGAGAGGGGATATTGTACACAGTACCACATGTAGATATATATATGTGTGTGTAGTATGGGACCAGTCAGTGTAGATAGAGGTTTACCATATAAATGATCCAGTCTGTCGATTCTGTATAATCGTTCAGCCTTGATTAATGCCATAGAGTACCGCGTATAAATTATAATCATTAGAGGTAGGCAGGCCAGTGGTGCAGGGAGGTCAGTGGATACCCTGAGGTCTGTGTAGTTAGTGATACATTTACCTGGTGATATAATTTTCATTGATTATGTGGAGGCCATTTCCATGTTTTCAATTGCATGTTGTATGTACTGTGTTGTTTAGTGAGTCAGTAGATGTGATTGCTGACTGATTGCCTAATGATGTCATTAGCATGTGGGGCATGCTGACGGCATCATTATGTTGCAGGTTTGTGCAGTATTGTTATCAGGTATACGATATATGTATATGTCCTAGAACTGTGTTGAGGATTTAAGGGGACCCCTTTGAGTATTCAGGGAAATTCTCAGTACTTAATGAGAGCAAGCAATTAGTTAATTTGCCTAATTATGGAAGAATTAGCGCCAGCTGCCCGCGTAGCGACGGTGTCTTATATTGACGTAAATTGTCTTGCTGAAGTAGACAGGATCGATCAGTCTTTTGCAACGGGTGCAAGAATAAGGAGAGGCAAGAGTAATATTGGTATACTTTTGTTATTGCCAAACCGTGTGTCATTACTGTGTGGGTATAGTAATTAACGAGTTGCAGTAGCCGCAACCGTATGTGGCTGTGCATTTATGTTGTTATGCATGCCATTGTAAGTATGACCTATGTAACATTAGGGTTACTTTGTTTCTTTAAGTTGTGTTGAGGACTTGAGGATTCAGTGAGTTAATTAAAGGGTAATTAACTGGATAAGGGTGCACATTTATTGTTGAGTGAGTGTGAACTGTTAGAGAACAGTATTGAGCTTGTTGAAATACGTTTCCGGTGCAATTAATTGTCCGTGTGACAACTAATTGACCACTCTAGCTAATTATGTAATTAGCATTCTCATCATGAATTCATGTAGTGGGAGAGGATCTGTCAGAGTCTGTCAGTAATAGTGTTAACGTCATTTGCTCGAGACTAATTACCTTTCGGAGGTACAGCAATTAGTGGCTCATGATAATTAGTGGAGTAATTAACGTCTGGAGTCTTGAGGACTCAGATGACTCGGTAAAGCGATGTCATGGAGTTAGCATAATTCGTTATATTAATCATATTCTGTCTGGTGACAGTGGATAAAGATGCACTCATTGTTAATTAGTAATTAACTCTTCTCCCGTGAATTCACAGTGTTTGATGAGACCTGCTTAGGCAGTGCGGAGTGAGACGTGTTTATGTATGATTAATTATCGGTCCTGGTGACAGTTAATTAATTGCTCAGGGTTAATTAGGGTAATTAACACTTGATAAGTAATTTGTTGACACAGACTGTTGAGAAGCTACCCACTTAGGGTAGGCTTAGTTAACGTAACTCAATTGGGATGTAATTAGTGGTCCGTTTGACCTTAATTAAGAATTACTCACTGAATACTTGCAGAGAGTCAAGTGTGATGTAATGTAAGAGACTTGAGTTGTTGTTACTTGTGTTGAGAGACAAGATGACTTGTGTTGATGATTAACGTAGAGTACCATCATGTTGTCTAGTGTGAGACAATTGTTTGTGATTAATGTAGTACTTTGTTGCTGACTGCTGTGATCAGTCAATTAACGTAATTAATCACATAATCAATGTTGTAATTGATTAAGGCAATTTCTTTTGGTTATCGTCCGGTGACGAGAGTAGAGTAAAACTTAGGGATACCTTGAGGATACCTTGAGGTGCTTCCGGGGCTTATCGTCCCCGCGGCCCGGTCATCGACCAGGCCTCCTGGTTGCTGGACTGATCAACCAGGCTGTTGGACGCGGCTGCTCGCAGCCTGACGTATGAGTCACAGCCTGGTTGATCAGGTCAGGGATTGATCAGCTGGGATGATCAGCCTGGGATGAGTGGAGATGTGTCCCAGAATCCCGACTTGCCTGACTTTGTTCACTGTTTACAGTGCAACTTCATGTAGGGAGTTGCAAAGAGGGTTCACATTAGGTTGTGATAGGGGGAGTCACTGTTGGACTACCCGCCTAGTTACGGGGGTCACTCCTGTTTGTAAGGAGGACCTTAAGCTTGTGATTAGAGTAGCTGTCACCGTGAAGCCGTGACACTATTGATTGCTTGCTTTTGTCATCAGTGGATATCCTTCATTTGTTCAGTTAGTTCATGTTGTCAGCCCAAAGTGTCAGCAAGATGGAGCCTGCTGTCACTTCTGGAGGGGCTGTTGAATAGCTGTGTTGCAAATGCCACTGGATGGACATTAACGTAATAAATCACTCGCTGTGGTGTAACTTAGTCTGTGATATTTTTTTGATTTGCAATATTGCGTCGTCAGTGGGCACACCTGTGTTCAGGTTAGTTCAGTATGCAGTCGCACAGCAAGGGTTGCTAGTTAGCTGTTTGTTATAGTGCCACTGGATGGACATTAACGTAATTGTAAACTCGATAATGAAGTAGTCTGGTCTCTTGTTATTAAGAAATTGTTTATTTTATAGAAAACGGTCTTTGATGTCAACCTCCAACCATTCTTTTCCACCCATGTTCTGCATTTTACGATTGATGTTGTTGTGATCTTTGGATATGACGGCTGCTCTTGGGAATTCGAATTCCAATTCATAGCGCCACATCAAATATAAAATTTGATTGTGAGAACCCGTCGGTTACCCTTTATTAGTTTTAACGTCCTGTTTAACTAGGAGGAACCAGCGGCGTATTGTGAACAGGTTTTCACCCCTGGTGGTGGAAGCATGGCGGTTTGCTCCCGCTTTCCCTTTTTCTATTGGACACATGCTTAACTGCCAAGAGCAGCCTTCAAACTTGTAGTCCACCTCCTAAAGGAGGTAGGCGTAGAAAAAAATCTCACACCCCTAGCTCTCAGTCCCCCAACCATTCATCGACTCAGCCTCAACTGCCACAACCTCTCTCTGGCCAATCATCAAGCCAGCCTTCACCACACCAGTTGCTGGCACACAACACCGATCATAGTACCGTCTTTGGATTTATACGCCTGGCTGAAATGATGGCAGGCACGAACTGCAAGGAATACGTACGACTTCTGAACATACTATACGATGCCGATGGTCTACAACATTTAATGATCCTGAGGAACTCTTCACGACTACAGCTTCAGCCACTGCCACCGCTACGATTTCAGCTACCAATACTACTTCAGCCTCTGACATCACAATCTCGCCAGAGGCATTATCAGATCTGTCTGCTGACGCCCACCCTCGGCAACTGTTGGAAATTTCCAACACTTATCATCTACTGTTATATTATAATAAATTATCATCACCTTACTAATTGCAGTAGTTCTTAACACCACTAACAGTAGTGTTAAAAATTTAATCTGAGCATATTGCTGATAATATGACTCCTTATAATGTAAATCGAGAGTTATTAATTGAAATTATTTAGTAACAGTTTTTATTCTGTTACGATCGAATGCTCTGGAGAAGTATAAATATCATCTCCATTTCTCGCTAGAGATCATTTATCGAGAATATTATAATTATTAAATCCCTATAATTGCAACCCAGTTCATATTATTGCATTTCATCCATAATTGCGCGGAAAAGAATAATTCGTGTTTAATAATTTCCGTGGTGAATGCGAGAGCAGGGAGAGGGAAGGCGGCGATGCCATTACTCAAGAAGGCTTGGTCACGAGGCAGCGTTGACGAGACACATGGTGGCGTCTGGGAATTCTTATCGACAAGAATTACGTTGATACCCAGTTAACAAGTGCCAATTACTTATCCATGCGTTCTCTAGTGCCTCATCAGTTAATAACGCGTCAAAATTGGAGCCAGGACTCGTAATTAAGTGTGCACAGCAGTGAACATTGGAGGCCGGCTGACGCGATTTCGGCAGACTTCAGTATTCAATACGCTCAGCTAAGTATATAATTCAGGGCGATGCATCACTCGAGATTGTATATTTATGAGTAGACTGTCGTTAGGAGGAGAGATTAACAAAAACACAAAGTGAGTAGATTTTCGTGAAATCATTCAGTTTCATGAATATCTGAATATAATTTGTAGCCTAGTCCATCGCTACTTAAATTTCTTGTATTACAGCATGTATATGAGGTGCCAGCAAGATTCTCATCAGTCGTGTTATTTACCTCGAGTTCTTTCTCTATGGGATTCCGTGACCACGAGGACGAATGATGAACTGGCGTTAGAAATCGTCTTACAGCTAAGACACATTTTTTCGTACAAATTTATTCAACTTGATTATTGATTCTATATAATTCATATAGCATTTTCCATTGAATGATTATTACCAGATTTGGTAATTAATGTTTATGCTCTAACTGTGCTCAGTATTTATGCTTTGTGATTAATGATCATGATTTGATTGTCACATATTTGAATATATTGTAGTTAGATTTACCATGTTATTAATACCACAATGAACTCGTGACGAACCACACTGGTTCCTAGATATATATGAACTTCTAGAAATAACCCCCCAATGTTGATATGTGAGGCTTGGCTTTAATTAATAATTACAGTCTTCATTAATTTCAAGTGATTATTCATTAAATGAGTTTCCATAGACACTGGTTCTCTAGTGTCATTCAAATGATCACTTTTATTTGTTTTCCCTCTTTTTGTCAAAAGTGGGTGGTCCTTCGAGTTATTTCAATACAATAATTAAATAATTTAATTTCTGAGTTCAAGCCCCAGATACCCAACATTTTGGTCTCTTCGAACCGGATACCAATTAATATTAAACCATTTCGGTTCTCAGACCGAAACAACATTTTGGTCTTATCGAACTGGATACATACCAATTACCATTAAACTATATCCGTTCTCAGAAACCAAAACAACATTTTGGTCTCTTAGAACTGGATACAATCCAAGAAATACTTACAACTAGTCCTGTACTAATGAGTAGTACATACATTATAGATTTTGTGCTGACCCTACCAAGGGTGGGATTCAACATTACAGTAACTCTGATTAGAGTGTACCCATATTAATTATTTGTGTATTCATTATTTTTGTGTGTGGTTTTGAGTGTTGCTGTATGATCACCATTACATCTAATGGTGATAATGATGGGCTAGCCGGACGAAAGTTAATGGTGACATGCAGACACCACTCAAAATCTTTAGCTACATACTGTTAGGTAGGGACATGTAACCTCAAAGTGAGGTAGAGTTTAATTTAGCCAGAATTCAGGCTATATTCAGTATTAATTATCAACTAATGAACAAGTATCCCAGCTTCATTAGTAATATTCAATCAAGTCCTATGAAATTTGGACTTAAAGCTAACATGGCTACTCCTGAGCAATTAAGGAGAACCTATATTGGCCTTAAAAGCCATTTAACTAGACTAATTAATAAGTCTGATGGCTTGTCCAAGGCAACTCCCATTGATTACTATCTACTAGAATCATCAGTGAGAGTAGCTAATCTTAAGTTTGATCAAGTTAAATCTGCAAGTCAGTCTTATCTTAACTCACTGAATGCTACTGAAACTGATCTAGAGGAATTAGATCAAATTGTAGCAAATATTTCCCAGTACGAAGATGAGACTCAAGATAAATTTGATGTACTATCCAGTATAGTAAACCATCAATCCAATACAAATTCTACTATGTCTCAATCCAGTAATCAATTACCTGAGGTTCGTCTACCTACTTTAGACTTACCTACATTTGCATGGCTGGATGAAGAAAATTGGGACACATTTTGGACTTCATTTGAAGTTCATATCCATAACAGGTCTTATCTTGACCCAGTTTCTAAATTTTCATACCTGATTAGTCTTCTCAAAGGGAAGCTAAAAAGGTTATAAATAAACTAGCTCTCACTGAGAGTAATTCTGCGGAAGCTATAAAACTGCTGAAGTTGAATTATTGCAACCAGGAGTTAAGTATAGCTAACCTTTATTACCAATTGCTAGATCTGAATGCACCAAGTAACAGACCAGACTCACTTCAAAGCTTCAGACTAGAAGCAGAGTCTCTAGTGAAGGCCTTAGGTACTAAAGTTGATGTACCAGCCTCAGAATGGTCAATCAAGTTACTTTTGCAGAGGAAATTGCCTCAAAATATCTTAGCAGAAATCTGCTCACATTATAAAACCGAGTTTCTCACTCTCGAGCAAATATTCGAGGGGCTGAGAATAACAGTTAACAGGTTGAAGACTCATGAAAGATTAAACCTGAGTCTAAATCACCTAACATTACACACTCAGTCAAACCCAAATTGACTTTGAATAAATCCAATAAATCTAAGCCTAAGACTACTCCATCCACTGGAAAAGGGAGTGGTAGTGTAGGTATTTATACTGTATCTCCCTCTGACACTGCAACTGATGTGTCTACTAAAAGGACAAATTCAGTCAGAGAGAGAAGGTGCCTGTTCGTGATCAAGAACATCTCACCTACAAATGTACTGTTATCCTAACTTTAATACCAGGATTAAACAACTTCAAGAATTACACAGATGCACCAAGTGCATGGTTCTCATGAACCCAGTAAATGTGTTGTGCAGCTACGGTTATGCAGTAGATGCCACAAAGGTGTACATCATTATGCCTTATGTAGAACATTTCTACCCAATCTGTGACACCTGGGGAGAATTCTATGAATTCTACCACAGTACAATATTGCAAGGTACATCAGGAAATAAGTGTACTTGCTACTGAGTCAGGCAATAATACTACTCTGCCTACGCTCAACTCAAACTAATAGACAGGAAATCTAGAGTTAACACTAGAGGTCTCTTTGATCAGGGATCACAGAAAACCTTCATCACACAACAATTAGTTGAGCAGTTAAATTAAAACCTGCCAAAAGTGTGAGACTGAAATTTTGGGTTCTTGACTAATAGTGGACCTCGTGAATACCAAGTAGTCAAGGTTTAGTGAGACTTGGATCTCTACATAGTCAATACAAGCGGTAGTAGTAAGCAAACTTCCTACAGACCTGCAGGTCACAGGACTAGCTCGCACTGCGAGATATCTAAACGAAACCGCATGAGGCTAGCAGATCACAAAATAAATTCTGACTGCCTCACAGATGTTGGTATACTTATAGGCGCTGACCATTATTATAAATTTATAACTGGATGCACCAGACAACACGGAATGAATTTGTTGTCATCTGCTGGAGGCAAGTGCTTACTGGACCGGTGCTTTTCCAACAAAAAACAGCGTCAACCAACAACAAGATAACAATGCAATAGTGGCGTGACTAGGCTTGGAACAGTCACCCCTACATTTCAGAGAAATATCTGAAGATAGAGTCTGATCCCCCTGTACATCGTCTGTGGGATTTAGACACTTTAGGTATTGTCCCTGAACACCCAAGTCCTGATGATATGTGGACTTACCAGCAATATCTGGATACAGTTGTCTATAAAGACAAACAATACTGGGGGAGATTGCCATGGAAGTTGAATCATCCACAACTTCCAGTTAATTATTTCATGGCAGCCTCTCAATTACAGTCACAATTAATACGGCTGAAGAAACAGCCAGATAAATTAAATATGTACATCAATTAATTCAGCAACAACTCAACAGTAAATTTATTGAAGTTGTTGATAATGATGACCGAAAAACAGGTCACTATTTACCCCCACGCTGTGTTGAAAGATTCATTGACAACACCAATACGTATTGTTTTCAACTGTAGTGCCAAAGTGAAGGCAAACAGCGTGTCTTTGAATGAATGTCTCCAAACGGGACCTAGCCTAACACAAAGGCTACATGATGTACTGTTACGATCCGTACTGGTATTTTCGCTTATAGGCTGATATCAGTAAAGCTTTCCTTAGAGTAGGCTTGCAAGAGGAGGATCGTAATTACACCAATTTTCTCTGGATTAAAGATCCCCAGGATCCTGACAGTGATGTCATAACCTATCGGTTTGCCTCTGTGCTTTTTGGAGCGACTTCCTCACCGTTTCTACTTCAAGCCTTACATTACACATTTGAAGAAGTCAAATAGCCCTTATAAGGCAGAGATCAGTGACAACTTGTATGTCGATAATTTCCAGGGAACTACTAATGACAAATCCAAATTGGTAGAAATTTACCATGAGGCTAACCGTGAGTTATTAGGAGCCAATATGCCACTACAATCATGGGCCTCAAACAATAAATCATTAAACCAGATAATCGAGAAAGAATTTCCGGGTTATCAGGTGCCTAATCAATTAAAAGTTCTGGGTGTGGAAGGAAACACAGGTACTGACGAGATGAATGTCAAGTCAGTACAAACCAATAATTCATCCCTTACCATGAGAAAATTATCTCATATGTCAGTCAACCATTTGACCCTTTAGGCTTACTAGTCCTATATTAATAAGGGGCAAACTCCTAATGCAGGAATGCTGGCAGGAGAAACATATGGGATGGGATGATCCGTTGCCAACTGAGTTGCAAGAGAAATGCAAATACTCGCAACGGATTTCAATCAATTAGGTGTTTTAAATTTCCTCGTAATGCTCAGGACAAAACTTACCTACAAATTTGCACATTTTTGCGATGCCTCTGGCAAAGCATATGGCGCTGCAGCCTACTTAGTCAATAGTGCACAATCAATTTTACTCACATCTAAAGCAAGAGTTGCTCCAATCAAGAAGAGATCTTACCTCAAATGGAGTTAACTGCATTGCTGGTGGGAGTAAGATTGGCTCATTGCCTGACCAAGACACTCAATAATATTCCACTTTGGTGAGATCGTAGTGTGGTCAGACAATGAGGCAGTCTTACAATGGGTAAGAAATAACAATAATAAAACTCCCTACGTTAGTAATCGCGTTAGGGAAATCATGAATATATCTCTGGATATAAATTCAGACATGTCCCCACTAAGGACAATCCTGCAGATTACTTATCAAGAGGTTTAACATTTAAACAGCTAAGTAAGTCTTCGATGTGGTTTAATGGACCTTCATGGCTTGTTAGTGGTCAGTGGCCCAAACAGAAACACAAGTCATAGTGACCAGTATCACTACTCCCATGAAAGACCCAGAACCTCATCGAATCTCAGCTATTAATCCTCACAATTATTCTAACTTGAGTAAGTTATTAGAGTGACAGCACATGTGTTTGACTTTCTTGCTAAGATAGGAATCAAGCATAAGTTTCCCAATCCTATCATCTACTGGATCAAACGTGCACAACAAGAGACATATGGAAGTGAATATGAAAATCTTCCAGATAAATTAACCAAGTCTCTAGGTATCTGGTATGATACCAACACTCATAATATATTAAGGTGTGGGAGGACGTTGCTTCATGCAAAAATTGATTTGGACACAAAGAATCCAATCCTTCTACCACGTCACCACATTATTACAAAACTTCTAGTTTTACATCACCATCAATATGGTACTTTGCATGGTGGAGTGTTAGACACTCTCACCGACCTCAGACAGAAATATGGCTTCCTCAAGGTCGTCAAACTGTCAAATCAATTATTAAGTTCTGTATAAATGCAAACGCTACGATGCCGAGTGTGTCCTTACCAGGAACTCCACCACTCCCTAAAGAGAGGGTAGTTCATCTTCGTCCGTTTGAGACCACTGGTGTCGATTACACAGGAGCCTTGCTTCTCACTGGCAATCCGGATAAGATACCAGTGAAAGCTTATATTTGCCTCTTCACATGTGCTACCACACGAGGCGTACATTAGAAGTGACTTCTGACATGAGTGCTGAAGCCTTCATCCAAGCTTTCGTAGATTTGCAGCTCGCAGATCCTGTCCCAAACTCATGATATCTGATAATGGCTCAAATTTGTGGCAGGAGAAGCCTGCTTACGAGAGATATGGAATCATCCAGAAGTGCAGTCTGTCATGCAGAGACGACAATGCCACTGGAAAATTATTGCTCCCAGAGCCCCCTGGCAAGGTGGGTTCTACGAACGAATGATAGGGACTGTCAAGAAGTGTTTAAGGAAGACCTTGCATCGACAGAAAATTAGTTACTCAGAACTCCAAACACTCGTCGTGGAAATTGAGGCGCGAGTCAACAATCGCCCATTAACTTATCTATCAGATGATTTCTCACAGAGAGAGCCTCTGAGTCCCTCGCATTTAATACATGGAGGCCTGCTGAGCCCTCTGATACCTTTGGCAGAAGAGGACCCCGTCGATCCTTCCTATGTAACCAGGAGTGACTTAGTGCAAAGTTACCAACATCTCTCAAGAGTAATTGAAAGGTGGAATGGGAGGTGTGAGGACTCTACGAGAGTACCACTATGGAGCTTCGAGCCCCTATAATAAAGTACAACTTAAACCAGGAGACTAGTATTAGTTGACAGTGATGGACCAAGGTCAGAATGGCCTATAGGCAAAATTGTTGCAATCCACCCAGATCACCAGGCATCCTGAGAGTAGTACGAGTTTTGTGCAAGGCACTACTACTCTAAAGACATTAGAGAAGTTGGTACCTCTCGAATTAGCAGAACGAGAGTGTTTATCAGAACCAGCTTCAACAGTTTCCGAGGACACAATTCTGATCCACCGAGCACACGCCCCACTAGAGCAGCTGCTAACAATGTAAAAGAAACTACAAGCCTATTATAGCTCTGATTAAGAGCAAATAATTTTTCATCCAATTTGAGTGATCATGATGATACTGTGTTGTGATGTCTAGTAACCAATCAGCTACAAGTCACAATGACCCAGACATTCACCTCACAGTAGATTCTCAGTTACTTGAATTGTATGATAATCATTAACTTGTTTAAGACTATTAATTATGACATTAAATTTCATGTCTTAAATTTTGTATGTCCTTGACAATTACGGGACATCCGTTGTGTGTGTACTAACATACTAACATACTAACCTTAATACTAACTTCGGGATAGTACGTCAGTACTCAACATGGCACTGCGACCCGAGTTTCTCCCCCGGAGTTATGTTGGAAATTTCCAACACTTATCATCTACTGTTGTTTATTATAATAAATTATCATCACCTTACTAATTGCAGTAGTTCTTAACACCACTAACAGTAGTGTTAATATAATTAATCTGAGCATATTGCTGATAATATGACTCCTGATCATGTAAATCGAGAGTTATTAATTGAAATTATTTAGTAACAGTTTATTCTGTTACGATCGAATGCTCTGGAGAAGTATAAATATCATCTCCATTTCTCGCTAGAGATCATTTATCGAGAATATTATAATTATTAAATCCCTATAATTGCAACCCAGTTCATATTATTGCATTTCATCCATAATTGCGCGGAAAAGAAAATTCGTGTTAATAATTTCCGTGGTGAATGCGAGAGCGGGGGGAGGGAAGGCGGCGACGCCATTACTCAAGAAGGCTTGGTCACGAGGCAGCGTTACGAGACACATGGTGGGTCTGGGAATTCTTATCGACAAGAATTACGTTGATACCCAGTTAACAAGTGCCAATTACTTATCCATGTGTCTCTAGTGCCTCATCAGTTAATAACGCGTCAAAATGAAGCCAGGACTCGTAATTAAGTGTGCACAGCAGTGAACATTGAGGCCGGCTGACGCGATTTCGGCAGACTTCAGTATTCAATACGCTCAGCTAAGTATATAATTCAGGGCGATGCATCACTCGAGATTGTATATTATGAGTAGTCTGTCTAGGAGGAGAGATTAACAAAAACACAAAGTGAGTAGATTTTCGTGAAATCATTCAGTTTCATGAATATCTGAATAATTTGTAGCTAGTCCATCGCTACTTAAATTCTTGTATTACAGCGTGTATATGAGGTGCCAGCAAGATTCTCATCAGTCGTGTTATTTACCTCGAGTTCTTTCTCTATGGGATTCCGTGACCACGAGGACGAATGATGAACTGGCGTTAGAAATCGTCTTACAGCTAAGACACAGTTTTTCGTACAAATTTATTCAACTTGATTATTGATTCTATATAATATATAGCATTTTCATTGAATGATTATTGCCAGATTTGGTAATTAATGTTTATGCTCTAACTGTGCTCAGTATTTATGCTCGTGATTAATGATCATGATTTGATTGTCACATATTTGAATATATTGTAGTTAGATTTACCATGTTATTAATACCACAATGAACTAGTGACGAACCACACTGGTTCCTAGATATATATGAACTTCTAGAAATAACCCCCAATGTTGATATGTGAGGCTTGGCTTTAATTAATAATTACAGTCTTCATTAATTCAAGTGATATTCATTAAATGAGTTCCATAGA
>WNGS01041017.1:52682-79364 GCA_020271785.1 Procambarus virginalis | reverse complement strand
CACAACAGCAATAAATTGGTGGTCCTGTTTAAAAAAAACTATAATGCATTTGCCATTGTTTAATGTCTTGGTTGGCGAGCTTATACATCTTTTTTATATATTGGCATTACTCATCTCACACAATGCCCATTTCCCAAAGCCGACAGTGTGTGTGGGTGTGGGTTTGTGTGTGTGGGGGGGTGTTGGGAGGGGGAAGATGCCCTGATTGGTTGTAACCCTTCAGCAGTTAACCAACCCGTCCTCTTAAAAAGAACGTCGCTTTGGCTCGTATGCGCGTGTGTGTGTATAACATAACATCGTGTGTGCCCAACTGGAGTACAGAATTCGAGAAGCTAAAATACGAAACTATCCCCCGGGGCGCTAATCAGGCTAATCTCCAAGCACCTACTAGAGTTTATACTGGTGGCAGCGGTGGGGAATGGCCTTTCCGGTTACCTCAAGTTTGTCTAGAGGAGAAAGTTTGCAACAGACAACAGTCTGCAAGGCAGACAAGTTGTGACAATATGACAAGTTGTACATAGAAGTTAGAAATGGTATGTTCTAGGAATAAATGTGTGAATGGATGTGTGCACATGCATAAGCAACTTACCCTCCTTGGCCGGAAACATTAAAAAAGTGATTTGTATAAACATTTTTAAATCAATATTTTGTACTTAAAATTTGGAAGAAGTGTACATAGAAGCGTCTCCCAGACCTAATGAATGTTTAGGTTGACAGTACTGGCAGGTTTGTGGGTTTTCCACTTTGCAGTTTGTTCGTAAAAATTTCAAGTTTCTATACGCTATTATCATCATCATTGTGAATTAGTATTTATGTGCCGCGTGCGTGCTTGCGTTTTTGTGCCTGTAGGATCGAGCTTTAGCTCTTGGACCCCGTGCGTGCCTGTACGAATGACGGAGTAGGTTTGGTTTGAACAGAAAGGAGGCGCAACATAGCAAAAAAAAAGTTCAAATACGCTCTCGCAAGCAGAACCAAAACACCAACTCTATTCTAGGCCTATGTACAAAATTATAATAGATGTATATTTTAAAATGTTTTTAATTAAAAGTTAAAATTCATGAATGCGTCCATCTGTAGGACGGTCGTAGCCTTGGCTAGCAGCCTCATACAGGAGAGCCGCCGCTGATTTTCAAAGCTCTTTGCTCTAAATCTCGCCATTAAAGTCTCGGCTCTAGACAGACCCTGCAGCCGAACTTGACTACAACGACAGGCGGAGTTATAACAGGAATTATTGAGAATTAATTATTGAGAATTATTGACGCTATTGAGCCATAGAGTCGTATATTGTTTACAGCGTGGCTGAGGTGGCGGAAGTGGGGGGGGGATGCGATTCCTTTATCCTCACCGGAAGGGTTTGGTCGCCCGGCTGATGAGAACTCTCCTTCCTACCATTGAAACTCGACAGTAAATCTGAGGACTCTGACGGAACTGAGGTTTATTGAGAGGATTCTGGGCGTCCGTGGGAGCCTTTGTTAATGGAAGGAGCTGCCAAGTGAGGGATTGGTCTTTGCATTTCATCAACTGTGCCTACTCTCAAGCTAAACGAAATTTCTTTCATCCTAAACCTGCTTCCAACACTAGTAGCACTGCACTATGCCTTCCCTTCATATCTGAACTCAAAACTTTTACCAATACCTTTCGTCCACTTGACATTAAACTCGCCTTTCGACAAACTAACACACTTCGTAGCAATCTAGTTCACACTGCTCCTCCTGCTTCTAATGCTGCTGGTGTCTACTCTATTTCCCGTTCGTCTTGTCCTCTCCAATACTTTGGCGAAACTGGCCGTACACTGAATGACAGACTTAAAGAACACAAGAGAAGTGTTAAGTCTGCAGATACTAACAATGCTCTCTTCTGCCATGTGAGGGATTCTAATCATCTCATTGATTGGTCTTCCTCCAAAATAATCTTTCCTGCCTCTACACAGACGCCGTCTTGTGGAATCGGCTCTAATACACAATGTACCCAACATGAAGTTGAGTCCTGGCTTTGTTGCTGTGGACTCTTCCCTTTTACAGTATATACTCAAATGCTTTAATCTTTCTAACAAACGTGACCTAACAAAAGCCTACCCCTCCTATTTTTTTCTTTCTCTTTCCTTTTCTTTATCTCTTCTCCTACGCTCCCTTGCTATCCTCTTCCTATCTCCTTCTCATTCGGTGGTTATAATAGGAGCTGCCTCGTATGGGCCAATAGGCCTCCTGCAGCTCTTATTATTATTACTATCCCCTCTACTACACCTTACTTTGCTCCTCAGCTCTCTCTTGCCTATTTATTGCCTGTCTCTACTTCCTCATCACAATCGATTTGAGAATGGTCCAGGACGGACCGAAACGTCGTCGTCCCTTCACCTTCTAGTGTGTGGTCTGGTCAACAGCTGCCAAGTATTCCTCCGGTCTAGCCACGAAATGTACTGTGCGCCTTACACATCGCTAATCGATCCTTCCTAACCCACTACACACTGCTAACATAGTCCTCTTAATACATTACACACCGTTAATACGCTTGACGATATATATTACTGATTACACACAAATCACAATAGCGTGATGCATCAAATGAGCAAATTCACAAGGGCCGTAGCTCATTCGATTAAGGCAGCGTCTGGGATGCTCTCGAATGTAGGTTCGAATCCCCGTCAAGGCCCTTGTGGATTTATTCATGTATTACTGATCTTTCGAGCTACACGACAATATACGATAAAATTCTACACGAATCGATAAAAAAGGTTTTAGCTGTCGTAAGGTAATTTTGAAGTATGCATGTGTGTTAAGGATGACTATTGACAGTAACATCTGCCTGTGTATTCAAGCGTTCCATACCAACTTTGGGCCGCAAATAAAGCTTTTGATTTTTTCGAAATGTTGTTAGATGTAACATTGTAGTCATCGGAAGGAGAAAACCTTCCCGCTAACTGCACGAGTCATAAACACCCGTCCTTGCATTTTTGTATGTAACCGACCAGTCTGCTAAAAATTCAAGTGCTTTAATTAATTATATTGAAGTTTTCTATGCATCGGCCTATGTAAATTAGGAGGGGTTGCTTGGGTTTGAACGTTTTGGTTAGGTAATATAGTTTGTATAATTTT
The DNA here is from genome assembly GCA_020271785.1 of Procambarus virginalis. NCBI lineage: Eukaryota > Metazoa > Arthropoda > Malacostraca > Decapoda > Cambaridae > Procambarus > Procambarus virginalis. The sequence continues at coordinate 76,272 of WNGS01041017.1, read as the reverse complement.
GTGGATATTTGCAGGGGGGGGGGGGCAGAGTATGTAACACAGGTAGCAACTAGCCTACCGTAGGTGTAACAAGTAACCAGTTTAACTCCTCACCAGAATGGGTTGCCGGACTAACCGGAAATCCATATCCACCGGCTGCGGTGGATATGTGGGCCTGCGGGCCGTTCCAAGCAACAGCCGGTTGGACCAAGTTCTCACAAGTCAAGCCTGGCCTCGGGCCGGGCTTGAGGAGTAGAAGTAGTCCTAGAACACCATCCAGGTACAGACTCGACGTTGGTAACTTTTTTTTTTTATTAATTCCTTAGGTACATCTGCATTAGTGCAGCTACCCTAAACTATATGAAGTGGAGTACAGTGTGTCAAAAAAGCTAACTAGTTGATGCTAGAAAATCCCCATCACACAGGATGGTTAGTCATACAGAGGCAAGTGATGAGCAGTCTGCACTGGCAGATTCCGGATGCATTTTGAGGATATCATCAACACAAGATTGAATAAGGCAGCAGTGGTAATAAAGGTCCCCATCTCGCAGGATGGTTAGTCATACAGGGCCATATGTTTAGTAGCCTGCACTGGCAAATTTTGGGTACACTGTGAGGATATCTTCAAGAATACGAGAGTGAATAAAGTAATTGCAAAGCTCCAGGTACCTCATGCCAACTGGTCTGAAAGGTCTAATAACTGGGCATTCAGTGATGAAGTGCGGGAGATCGTGCCGTAGTTCCTGCTCACAGAGTTTGCAACTGGAGTGCTCAGGATTGGGACGTGATGACCTCCAGCTTACTGGACACTACTTATTATCAGGGCGACATGCACTTCCTTTCCGGGAGCGACTGTCACCAAACACCTCGACGGAAATCATGCAGTCTCCTGCTCTACCCGGACGTCATGGGAAATGTGTTATTTGTTTGTCCTTATAGTTGGAAATCTCTGGAAAGTATATGTTTCTTGGGCAAAGTATTTGGGTACGATAATGAGGGCACGAGTTGTGTTGGTGTGTGAGGAGGTTGAGGTGTGCCCCAGGCAAGGGCAGCCACTGTAACCATCACACCAACACGCTATTGTAGCGCCTGTTTTAAATGGTCAACACGAGCCATGTGAAGGCTCTTTGACCATAAAGGTCTTCCGGAAGGTGCCCAACTGGGCCTCCCGACTATTACACTTACAAGTAAACACTAACGTTTTTCAAAATTGACCACATCCGGGGCTTTGTTGTAAATTTACCCTTTTAAGAATGTTAACCTGTTGTCGATGATAAGCACACAGGTGTTTTTGTGTACAACTCCAGAGGCTACGTCCTTTGATATAGGGTATCATATTGTGACGGCTGTGTGCTAGTGGAAAAGCTTGTGTTTGTTGTTGTGGTGGGAGAGAAAGGTGTGGCTTGTGGTGGTTAGTGGGCTAGGGGCTTGGAGCACGTGGATGGCCGGGTGTGCCTTGACCCCGGCATCCTGTGGTCAAGCAGCTGGTCTTGTGATAGCGCAAGCCACACACTCGATAACTTGGTGCATATAATTCGTGCTCATAGCCACACAAATGTATATATTAAACTCTTTAGTGCTCATGTAAAAACATCTTTCCCTGTAGTTTGTAAATACGCGCGCAAAAAAAGACAAATTTGTGTATCTTTGCTTGCAGAACTTCTTCAGCAAGAGGTCATTTAAAAGTAACCCGCTGAAGAGGACCAAGTCGGTAACGAAGTTGGAGCGGACGAAGCGAGGTGGGCGTGGGGGCGTGGGCGGCCTCCTGGAGTCTGATCCCCTCAGTCTGGGCTCCTCCACCAGACTCAGATCTTCAAGGTCACACGAATCCCTCTTATCTAGTCATAACATGATGAACACACTCGACCTAGCCGCTGGTGGGTTGCATGGAATCTGTTTTCTATAACACATAATATAAACAAAATTCTAGTAATACGACTGTTCTAGACTGAAAATATGTGATGTCAAATCATGAATATTGCACAATACATGAGTGTTTTCGTCGATTTTTTTATAATACTGACGTTTGCTTCATAAATAATTATACCATTTCCTCAGGCGAGGTGACCATCAAGCCACTACATGCCAGTGTTCTGGGGCAGGAGCATTGCTTCCAGGTAAGCCTTATTCCAGTACGCACTCTAATGAAATAATGTTATGTTGATCCAACCTCAATAACGCTAATCCCTGGAAACACAAACCGAAACTGGAATAAACTGGAATTTTCGCTTGTTACAACGTGTAATAAAGTTGTTACATCTTGGCTTAACGTGTTTATTACGTATTAGAACGTTGTTACAACTTGCTATATTGGTTGTTATAACTTGTTAGGTGTTAAAAAATGTGCGAACGTTGTACCAACGTCGTAGTTTCGGTGTGTGTTTGGCGGGATATATGTCATATTACTGTCTATGGCGTTGGTTCAACAGGTATTCAACCTGGTGACAGACTAATATACTGTAAAGTATGACAGATGCAAACTAGTTAACTAAATTAAACGAAATTTATATTTTGATATTGAATTAAAAGCATTTTATTTGTTCAGTAATTGTTCTTAATGAATATCTCGGCAAAATTATTTATATTAAATTCTGATATGGCTCAAGTGGCGTTTATTGTACAAAAGCATGTAGGCAAATTTTCTTGATTATTTCCTCAGATTATTAATGCTCTTGATGCCGTTTATTAGGAATATTACAATATTTAGAAACATACAGAGGCCTACAAATATACATTCTTACTTGTTTAATTGAAGATTCTGGCACAGCTTGCATAAATTATAACTTTTATAGTTACCTGTTTACCAGTACAATCGAATATTGTACTGGCGAACAGGTAACTATATCTGTTCACAGAACAGGTAACAAATATCAGTGGTAATATAAATAAATAAATAAATAAATATGTTTATTCAGGAAAGGTACATACATAAAGTGATTTTACATAAGTGGATCGATTTATAGATAGAGCTAGTACATACAATGCCTAAAGCCACTATTACGCAATGCGTTTCGGGCAAGAAAAACATTTATATCTAAAACTTAATACTAATTGAGCAAAAAGAATAAAATGTATTGAGAACAGATACAAATAAAGATAAAAAAAAGGGGGGAACATGACTGAAAAAGCAGCACAAATACAAAAGGTATACAAACAGCGTTGAAAAAAAAATAACAGACATGGGTTGACAATAGAGGGGTAAGGTAGGTTACAGGGAACCTATCAGGTAGTGTTTAGTTTTAATCTTAAACTGGTTGAGAGAGGTACAGTCTTTAACATGGTTGGGAAGGTCATTCCACATTCTGGGTCCCTTGATTTGTAGAGCATTTCTAGTTTGATTAAGTCGTACTCTTTGAATATCAAAACTGTATTTATTTCTGGTGTGGTGCTCATGGGTTCTGTTACAACTATCAATGAAGCTTTTGAGATCAGGATTGGCATTACAGTTCAGCGTTTTATATATGTATAATACACATGAGAGAATGTGCAGTGACTTAATATCTAGCATATTCAGAGATTTGAATAGGGGTACCGAGTGATGTCTGAGGCCAGAGTTGGATATTGTCTTAATAGCAGCCTTTGTGTTGAGTAATTAGAGGACGTAAATGATTTTGGGTAGTAGAACCCCAAGCACAAATACCATAGTTGAGATATCCCAGGCGTATTCTGGTCACTATAACATCACATTGCCCGGTTCTTGTTCTATTAGTCCCATATGTGAATGTTTCCTCACGATATCTATCATAATATTTAATGCTACAACTTTCAGGTCTTTGTGAATTTGTTAGGTCGGTGAAATCTTCATTAGATATTTCCATTCATTCATTCAGTGTGGTGAGGGGTTACTTCACGTTTTTTTATAAAGCAACTGTCAATGTGGGAAAACTCGTGTCTATGCAATATGCACTAACTTGTTTAAACCACAAGAGAATTTTAACAAACTTTAGACAACACCCACCTGTGGGCCCTCGAACCATGAAAGCACAACTTCCTTCCAGTAACTGCCATAAATAGTACGCCTTAACCCACTACACCACATCAGACATTCAAAAGGGAGAGAGATTTCGAAGTATTTATCACAAATATCTCTTCCTCCCAAGAGCAACCAGAGTGGTGAAGAGTTACTTCACAGTTTTTCATCAAGCAACTCGCAATGTGGGATAACATGTATCTATGCAATATGCACTAACTTGCGTAAACCACAAGTGAAGTTTAACAAACTTTAGACAACACCCACTAGTGGGTCTGGGACCCAAAAAGCGCAACTACGTTCCAGTAGCTGGCTTAACTATTACGCCTAAGTCCACTACATCACATCAGACCCTCAAAAGAGATAGATATTTCGAAGAATTTACCCCAAATATCTCCACCTCCTAAGGGCATCCATAGTGGCTAAGGGTTACTTCACAATTTTTTATCACGCCACTGTCAATGTGGGAAAACTTGTGTCTATGAAATATGCACTAACGTTTTTAAACCACAAGTAAAGTTTAACAAACTTTAGAGAAAACCCACCAGATGGTGGCGAACCCAGAAAGCGCAACTACCTTCCTGTAGCTGCCATAACTAGTACGCTTTAGTCCACTACACCACATCAAACCCTCAAAAGAGATAGAGATTTCACAGTATTTACCTCAAGTATCTCCACATCCCAAAAGCAACCAGAGTGGAGAGGGGGATATTTCACGGTTATATATCAAGCCACTGTCAAAGTGGGAAAACACGTGTCCATGCATTATGCTCTAATTTGCTTCAACCCCAAGTGAAGTTTAACAAACTTAAGACAACACCTACCAGTGGGCCTTGAACCTAGAATACATAACTACCTTCCAGCAGCTGCCATAACTAGTATGCCTTAGCCCACTATAACACAACAAACACCGAAAAAAGATAGAGATTTCGAGGTATTTAACCAAAATATATCCACCTCCCAAGGGCAACGAGAGTGGTGAGGGGTTACTTCACGTTTTTTTCATCAAACCACTGTCAATGTGGGAAACTTCATGTCTATGCAATATATGCTAACTTGCCTAAACGACAAGTGAAGTTTAACAAATTTTAGACAACACCCACCAATGGGCCTTTAACCCAGCAAGCATAACTTCCTTCCTGTAGCTGCCATAACTAGTACGCCTTAGCCCACTACTCCACAACAGACCCGCAAAAGAGATAGAGATTTTGATGTTTTTACCCCAAATATCTCCACCTCCCTATGGCCACCAGAGTTTTGTGGAGTTACTTCACGTTTTTTCATCAAGCTATTGTCAATGTGGGAAAACTTGTGTCCATGAAATATGCACTAACTTTTTTAAACCATAAGTGAAGTTTAAAAAACTTTAGACAAAACCCACCAGATGGCGCCGAACCCAAAAAGAACTACTACCTTCCAATAGCTGCCATAACTAGTACGTAATAGCGAAGTACACCACATCAGAAGCTCAAAAGTGTATGATATTTCGAATTTTTTACTGCAAATATGTCCACCTCCCATGAGCAAACCAGAGTGGTGAGGGGTTACTTCACGTTTTTTCATCAAGCCAGTGTTATTGTGGAAAAAGCGTGTCTATGCAATATGCACTAACTTGCTTAAACCACAAGTGAAGTTTAACAAACTTTACTGAACACCCACCAGTGGGCCTCGAACCCAGAAAGCACAACTATCTTCCAGTAGCTCTCATAACTAGTATGCCTAACCCCACTACACCACATCAGACCCTCAAAAGAGATAGAGACTTCGAAGTATATACCCGAGATATCTCCACCTCCCAAGGGCAACCAGATTGGTGAGGGGTTACTTCACGTTTTTTCATCAAGCCACTGTCAATGTGGGAAAACTCTTATCTATGAAATATGCACTAACATTTTTTAACCAAAAGTAAAGTTTAACACACTTTAGATAAAACCCACCAGTTGGCGCCTAACCCAGAAAGCACAACTACCATCCAGTAGCAACCATAACTAGTACGCTTTAGTCCACTAAAGCACATCAGACCCTCGAAAGAGATAGAGATTTCTAAGTATTTACCCCAAATATCTCCACCTCCCATGAGTGGTGAGAGATTTCATTGTAACAATCTAGGTTGTTGTAGGAATTATCCAGTATGTTCTCTCTCAGACATGGGAGTGTGGGAAATTTGAGTCACGGTGTAGTTGACCTGACTCTGGGACCACGGGGCATCCCCTGGGAATTGGCGGTTGAAATTAAAAATGGCTGGCGCCTTTATCTCATAGTAACGTATAATGAATTATCTTACAGAATTCAGTAATTTAGATAAATAAGTCTTCATTCAAATGGTATTCAATAGTATTCATGTTTATAGTTGCTGGACCAGGCCTCCTGGTCCAGCAACCTGGATGTTGTTGTTGTTATAGATTCAGCTACTCGGAACAAGTTCCAAGTAGCACGGGCTATGGAGCAACCTGGAGGCCTGGTCGACTATCGAGCCGCGGGAACTCTAAGCCCCGGAAGCACCTCAAGGTAACCTCAAGGTAAAGTGTCAAGAATATCTATTTGTCAGAATAATGAGTAAGTCGATATCAGTGAAGTCACTAGCAGGACGAGTCTCAGCCGCGGAACCATTTGGGCGACCTTAGGTCACAAGGGTCCCCAAATCTCCATATTTCTGGTATTTCTAAAAGGTCAAATAGCCATTTTGTAATCAGAAATAGCTCTTTTGTACGATACCTGTGTAATTACCTTCAATTAAAAGAATTCAACCATCTGGGTCGTTCAGTTAAACAGAGATTAGTTGATGTAACTTAAACCCTACTAGTAAACTTAGTAAGCCTAAGTGTAGGAATACCCTGCCTTGGCTTCTGTGTAGAGCAGAGCGAGGTAGTCAGTGTGGAGAAGGCAACGACTCAGGAAGGTGACCACTCCACCTCGCCCCGGAATCAGCACGACACCAGCTGGTCAGCTATAAGAGGTAGAGTTGCTATAAGTTTGGTATAGGAAGTTAGTCATCTCATGCATTAAGACAGGGAGTGTTTAGCCAGGGAGTGCTTTGATTTAGATTTTGTTTTTGATTTCGAATAAATAATTTAGTTAGTAAATTGCGCTTATTATTTATTTCCATTTTATGTTTCATTATTCTTTGTCCAGGACACGTGGCTCCCACGAGGCTGAGTTTCGTTGGGCCGCAGGGCCTAACACCGATTACGAATTCATTATCCTTTTGATTGTTCATATTTCCACACTTAATATTGATTCATCCCACCCATATCAAATAGCTGGGGATCAAGCTCCAGGGCTTATTGAGAGCAATATCGATCCAGACCTCGGATATTGCTCCCCAGTGTTAATGGTCTGGTGGTGGCAGTGTAAGGTGATTCTAGAGTTTGCTAGGGGTCTGGTTTCACGTCATAAAGGCTGTAGAATCTAGGCCGGTCAAAACGGTTAAGAACACTTGGCGTGGGATTCGGCTTGAGTAGTGGCTCTGGGGTCCCTTGGTTTGAAGAGAGAGTTAAATCAGGATACAGGTGGAGAAGACAGGCTACCCCCCCCCCTGTGTTACAACATCACAATTTTTCATCAAGCCACTGTCAATGTAGGAAAACTCATGTCCAGGAAATATGCACTAACTTGCTTAAACCACAAGTGAAGTTTAACAAACTTTACTCAACACCCACCAGTGGGCCTTGAACCCAGAAAGCACAACTATTCTCCAGTAGCTATCATAACTAGTACACCTAACCCAACTACACTACATCAGACCCTCAAAAGATATTTAGATTTCGAAGTATTTATCCGAAATATCTCCACCTCCCACGGGCAACCAGAGCAGTGAGGGGGTTACATCACGTTTTTTCATCAAGCCACTGTTACTGTGGGAAAATCTTGTCTATGCAATATGCAAAAACTTGCTTAAACCACAAGTGAAGTTTAACATTCTTCAGACAACACACACCAGTGGGCCTCAAACCCAGAAAGCACAAGTACTTTCCAGTAGCTGCCATAATGAGTATGCCCAATCCAACTACACCACATCAGACACTCAAAAGAGATAGAGATTTCAAAGTATTTACCCCAAATATCTCCACCTCCCAAGGGCTAATAGAGTGCTGAGCGGTTACTTCACGTTTTTTCATCATGCCACTGTCAATGTGGGAAAACTCGTGTCAATGAAATATGCACTAACTTTTTTAAACTACAAGCGAAGTTTAACAAACTTTAGACAAAACCCACCAGTAGGTGCCAAACCAAGAAAGCACAACTACCTTCCAGTAGCTGCCATAATTAGTACACCTTAGTTCACTACACCACATCAGACCCACAAGAGATATAGAGATTTTGAAGTATTTACCCCAAACATCTCCACCTCCCAAGAACAATCAGAGTGGTGGCAGGTTACTTCACGTTTTTTCATTGAGCCACGTTCAATGTAGGAAAACTTGTGTCTATGCAATATGCACCAACTTGCTTAAACCACAAGTGAAGTTTAACAAACCTTAGCCAACACTCACCAGTGGGCCTTGAACCCAGCAAGCACAACTACCTTTCAGTAGCTGCCATAACTAGTATGCCTTACCCAACTGCACCACATCAGACCCTCAAAAGAGATATAGATTACGAAGTATTTACCCCAAATATCTCCACCTCCCATGAACAAACCAGAGTGGTGAGAGGTTTCATTGTAAGAAACTAGGTTGTTTTAGGAATTATCCAGTATGTTCTCTCTAAGACAGGGGTCTCCAAACTATGGCCCGCGGGCCACATCCGGCCCGCCACATAATTTCATCCGGCCCGCCAAACAAATCCCTGTGTGGTGGCCTTGAAAAAATAATTATCGTACGAATGGCATCGCAGAATTATTCAAAGCTGGGGCTGCTGACTGGTGGCGCTCAGCCCGAGTCAGTTTTCCTCTCTCTCGATAGTGTGACGCACAGATACTAGTACTGGTAGGTATGTGTTGTGCATTACAACCAATCAGTTGTGTATAACTGTATATTGTGGGGATGGTGGGCGAGTGGGGCTTCGCTGCTTCTGTTTCAGGGAGCACAAACACTGTACAATATTCTTTTCTCTGTACTTTGACAATACCTTTATCTTAGTTATACAAAATAGCAATAATACTATTGTAGCCAAAAATATTGCATGTTTAAAATAGTTAAAATGGTAACCATTAAGTTTATCAACGAAAGCTGTTGCCATAATATTTACCACTTTATAATAATATGCTATGCTTTTTAACACCACATACATGCTGTTTTTTTCCTGTAGAATTTATTTCATTTATTTTACCCTTTTATTTAATATTTGAGGAAATTAAATTACTGGCACTGATTTGTTTTTTGTTTTTTATATTTTTTATTCCTTCGGCCCGCATAAATATGGGAAATATATAATGTGGCCCTTACATTGAAAAGTTTGGAGACCCCTGCTCTAAGACATGGGAGTGTGGGAAATTGGAGTCACAATGTAGTTGACCTGACTCTGGGACCAAGGGACATCCCCAGGGAAATGGCGGTTGAAATACAAAATGGCTGGCGTCTTTGTCTCATTGTAATGTATAATGAATTATCTTACACAATTCAGTAATTTAGAGAAATTAGTCTTCATTCAAATGGTATTCAATAGTCTTCATGTTTATAGTATCAAGAGTATCCTAATTGTCAGATTAATGAGTAAGTCACCATCAATGACGTTACTAGCAGAACTAGTCTCAGCTGTGGAACCATTTGGGCGACCTTAGGTCACAAGGGTCACCAAATCTCCATATTTTTGGTATTTCTCAAAGGTCAAATAGCCATTTTGTAATCGGAAATAGCTCTTCTGTACGATGCCTGTGTAATTACCTTCAGTTAAAAGAATTCAACCATCTGGGTCGTTCAGTACAACAGAGATTAGTTGATGTAACTTAAACCATACGAGTAAACTTAGTAAGCCTAAGCGTAGGAATACCCTGCCCTTGCTTCTGTGTAGAGCAGAGCGAGGTAGTCAGTGTGGAGAAGGCAACGACTCGGGATGGTGACCACTCCACCTCGCCCCTGAACCAGCACGACACCAGCTGGTCAGCTATAAGAGGTAGAGTTTCTATAAGTTTGGTATAGGAAGTTAGTCATCTCATGCCTTAAGACAGGGAGTGCTTTGATTTAGATTTTGCTTTTGATTTTGAATAAATAATTTAGTTAGTAAATTGCATTTTTTATTTATTTCCATTTTATGTTTCATTATTCTTTGTCCTAGACACGTGGCTCCCACGAAGCCGAGTTTCGTTGGGCCGCAGAGCCTAACATCGATTAAGAATTCCTTACCCCTTTGACTATTTCCACACTTAACATAGATTCATTCCTCCCATACCAAGTAGCTGGGGATCAAGCCCCAAGGTTTATTGAGAGCAATAACGATCCAGACCTCGGTTATTGTTCCCCAGTGTTAGTGGTCTGGTGGTGGCAGCGTAAGGTGATTCTAGAGTTTGCTAGGGTCTGGTTCCACGTCATAAAGGCTGTAGAATCTTGGCCAGTCAAAACGGTTAAGACCACGTGGTATGGGATTAGGCTTGAGTAGTGGCTCTGGGGTCCCTTGGTTTGAAGAGACAGTTAAATCAGTATACGGCTGGAGAAGACAGGTTACCCCCCCCCCCCCGCGTGTTACATTGGCAACAGGGCGTCCCGTATTACGTTAATAGCCAGAATGATAGGGCAGTATTTAAACTAGTTATTCTGGACGCGTTGCAGTCATCGGCGTTAAAGCTTGCACATGCATCTAAAATTGCAGGGAATCCTGGGTATTTAAAATCCACTTAAAGGCAAAGTCTCTATTTTATTTCCCAGAGTTACTTTCTGGGAAAGTAACTACGTGAAGTCGTGCCCTCGTTGCCAGAGGAGGAAAGGTACCCTTAAGGTACAAGCCCCACTTCAGGAATTTTCTTGAAATTCGTGAACCCTTGTATCGTGTGGGGGCCGAATTGATTGATTTACATCACAGTGATTTGGGGAATAGATACGTGTTGGTGCTGGTTGACCATCTGTCTAGGTACACTACACTAGTTGCATTACCTCAGAAGGATTCTCATACAGTTGCAGATGCATTCTTGCGTAGGTTCGTTACTGTATTCGGGCCTCTTAAAGTTTTAGTCTCTGACCGGGATCAAGAATTCAATGGGAATAATTTTAGGGAAGTTTGTAAAATTTCAGCTTCGGCTTTTATAACAGCCTACCACCCACAAGCAAATGGTATGATGGAACGGACTAATCGTTCAGTCAAGGATATGCTTGCAATCCTTGCTGAACATGATGCAAACTCTTGGAATGAACAACTTCCCTGCTCAATTAGCCTTGAATACTGCCATCCACCAATCGATTAACACCCAACCCCTTGATTTGTTTACTGATAATTCATGCAATTTCCCCTCAGGTCTGCTTAACAGACATAATATTGCATACTGGGAGTACTATCCTTCAGAGGTCCTTGGAAGAATGAGAAATGCATGGAATATTGCAGCTGAAGCGTCCAAGAAGGCACGAAATCGGTATGGTCATTGTCATGACAAGAAAGTGCGCCCTCTTGAGTTGAAGGAAGGAAGACTCGTATTAAGAGTGAATGAGGCTGCGCCCGCCAATCAGAGCAGGAAACTAGCTCCGAGGTGGCGAGGACCGTATAGAGTAGTTAAAAGGGGGGGCTGGTGAATATTGTTATAAAAGGAGTATTCGAGGACCAGGTGGAAAGGACAATTCATATAAATAAATTAAAACAATATCATGCTAGAGAGGAATTAAAACTGCCATCAGCAGGTCTAGTTCCTGACTCAGCAGTGCTGACTCATGGCTTCACCGACGAGTCAGGGGATGAGGATGACCCTCTGTCATCGCTCGTCAGTAGTCAGGTGCAGTCTCGCCACCCCATGGTGACAAGATCTCGTGCTATACAGTAAAGTAACTTCCTTGATTAGTATAATTTAGCATTCATTAGATTTTCCTGTAGATACAATGATGTGAACTATTACTATACTTAACTTGGGTAGCAACTTTTACCGTGCTCTGGGGCTCCACCTCTACCAAACTCAGAGTATATCTATGCTCCCGCTGTGTTGTGTCTGTCTGTTCCCAGGTCTGATTGGTACACCGACCCAGTTGTTCCAGCCACACGTGAACCCTTGCCTGTAAAGACCGAGGGGGAGGCACGTTACACAAAGCCCTCCCCCACCAGACCCTGCAACCCACAGTTACTTTGGGGATGAGTGACTGTCCAAGAGTCACCCGGCCGAAGCCTCACGTCACTAACGAGGTTGTCAGGGCCAGCGAGCTGTCCACATTACAGGAGTCACCGGAGGTGCCATACAATGCCGGGGTAGCTGTCTCGAGATCACCACTACCCACCTGCTGCGTCGTCAAGACTCCAGTAATTCCAGCATTGTTGGAGGAGAGGTCAAGAAATGGGAAAGCAAGTAGCAGTACTCAAGAGTTTCGCCGGAAGATTAATGATTACGTCGTCTGAAGCAACAGGAAAGCAGAACTAAGGCAGTCACAGGTGGAAGGCACGTTCTACCTAAAGAGTTCCGGAACTCGCTATAGAAGGTCGCAAAATTGCCTTCTTTGGCCTAAATTCGGCGGTACGAGGGTATACGCAGTTGGTGTTTACGGCTTAGTAACCTGGTGACATCAAGAAACGCCTGAGATGACGTGAGCAATGATGGAAAACGGGATTCACCTGGTCTGCAAACAAGCAACCCGCCTCTAAGACCCTCTGACACCACTCAAGTTACGAGACACCGTTGGTACATCCAGTCCTGCTCTGCTGTGGTCATCTGCGCCGTCAAGTTTAACATTAAGACGGCCGTGTGAACTGTGATTGATATGAAGGCGTGTGGACTGTCGGGAGTCAGGTCAATGGCCGAAGTAATGGTATTCCTACAGCTGTCACTTGGCACTCCGCTCTACTACACTCTGTGGTCATTCAAGAGTATCGGAAGGGAGTACAAGAGGACCAGGTATCGACATCTACGCATGGGAGAGGCAAGATAGACACCATCATCATCGTCAGCGACTACATTCAGCGTCCATCAGCATCGATTTTTTTTAATTACTCAATATGATCATTTGATGTAACAGATAAAGTTGGCTCTGAACATCTGTATAAAATAAATCAAAGCCACTTGTGTTTATATGTTGAAAAACAGATTTAGAATCACAATATTTTGTTTAAATGTTGAAAACAGATTTAAAATAAATATTATTCTGGTATAATGATATATGAAAATTCTACTCTATAAATTGGTCAGTAAATGAAATCAAAGCCCCTGTGTGATTGTCTTAAGACAGAAAAAACGGTTATGGAAAATATTGTGTGCTATTTTTGTTTCAGAATGTTTGAACATAGGAGAGGTGGACCAATAAAAACATTGATACTCCTACAGTGAGTGCGGACATTTGGCTGTACAGTCAGCTGAAACCTGTGATATAGTTATAGTAAATTCTTGTATATATTTTAGATATATGTAATAAACACTAGGTGTGTTTTATTAGAATGTCAAGGTTGACATTGCTTGGGGAGTGGATAGTACACGGATGTGAACTTAGTAGAGTTCAGTGGTATGCTCCCGGATGACTGAAAGTTCAGTCTGTTGATATAAGTTTTTATGTGTATTGTTGAGCATGGTGTGTCCGGCTCTAGGGTACACATGAGGTTAGCTAGTGAAGAGCCCAGGAATTCTAATAGCTAGTCTTTGCTGTTAGATAAACGACATTTTATTTAGCTATGTCAGTAAGTATAGGTTGTACGTTTCCTGATGTTGGAGGATTGCTGTCAGCTGATAGCCGAGACATTTATGAATTTGAACATATATATTGTGATGTTGCTGGACACTCTGATGATTGTCATTTTCTTAGTTAGGTTAGCTTTTGTAGGTGGCATAAGTTTGAGTTTATTGAGGGTTTGGATACTAAACCTCGTTACTTTTAAAAGTAAAATTAACAAGGTTTACTAAGTTGCTTGTGCAGGGGGGGGGGGGTTTGTAACAAACTAGGTTGTAGGAATTATCCAGTATGTTCTCTCTCAGACATGGGAGTGTGGGAAATTGGAGTAACGGTGTAATTGACCTGACTCTGGGACCATGGGGCATCCCCTGAGAATTGGCGGTTGAAATACAAAATGGCTGGCGCCTTTGTCTCATAGTAACGTATAATGAATTATCATACAGAACTCAGTAATTTAGAGAAATTAGTCTTCATTCAAATGGTATTCGAAAGTATTCTTGTTTAATGTATCAAGAGTATCCTAATTGTCAGAATAATGAGTAAGTCACCATCAGTAACGTCACTAGCGGTACTAGTCTCAGCCGCGGAACCATTTGGCGACCTTAGGTCACAAGGGTCACCAAATCTCCATATTTTTGGTATTTCTCAAAGGTCAAGTAGCCATTTTGTAATCGGAAATAGCTCTTCTCTAAGATGCCTGTGTAATTACCTTCAATTAAAAGAATTCAACCATCTGGGTCGTTCAGTACAACAGAGATTACTTGATGTAACTTAAACCATACAAGTAAACTTAGTAAGCCTAAGCGTAGGAATACCCTGCCCTTGCTTCTGTGTAGAGCAGTGCGAGGTAGTCAGTGTGGAGAAGGCAACGACTCGAGATGGTGACCACTCCACCTCGCCCCTGAACCAGCACGACACCAGCTGGTCAGCTATAAGGGGTAGAGTTACTATAAGTTTGGTATAGGAAGTTAGTCATCTCATGCCTTAAGACAGAGAGTGTTAAGCCAGGGTGTGCTTTGATTTACATTTTGTTTTAGATTTTGAATAAATAATTTAGTAAATTGCGTTTTTTATTTATTTCCATTTTTTGTTTCATTATTCTTTGTCCAGGACACGTGGCTCCTACGATGAGGAGTTTTGCTGGACTGCAGAGCCTAATACCGATTAAGAATTCATTATCCCTTTCATTATTAATATTTCCACACTTAATGTAGATTCATCCCTCCCATACCAACTAGCTGGGGATCAGGCCCAAGGTTTATTGAGTGCAATATCGATCCAGACCTCGGTTATTGCTTCCCAGTATTAGTGGTCTGGTGGTGGCAGCGTTAGGTGATTTTTGAGTTTGTTAGGGGTCTGGTTCCACGTCATAAAGGCTGTAGAATCTTGGCCGGTCAAAACGGTTAAGACCACGTGGCGTGGGATTCGGCTGGAGTAGTGGCTCTGGGGGCCCTTGGTTTGAAGAGAGAGTTAAATCAAGATACAGGTGGAGAAGAAGGGTTCCCCCCCCCCCCAGTGTTACAACATCACGATTTTTCATGAAGCCACTTTCAATGTGGGAAAACTCATGTCCATGCAATATGCACTAACTTGCTTAAACCACAAGTGAAGTTTAACAAACTTTACTCAACACCAACCAGAGGGCCTCAAACTCAGAAAGCACAACAATCATCCAGTAGCTGTCATAACTAGTACACCTAACCCCGCTACACTACATCAGACCCTCAAAAGAGATAGAGATTTGAAGTATTTACCTGAAATATCTCCACCTCACAAGGGCAACAAGAGTGGTGAGGGGTTACTTCACGTTTTTTCATCAAGCTACTGTTATTGTATGAAAATCATTTCTATGCAATATGCACAAACTTGCTTAAACCACAAGTGAAGTTTAACATTCTTCAGACAACACCCAACAGTGGGCCTCAAACCCAGAGAGCACAAGTACCTTCCAGTAACTGCCATAATGAGTATGCCTAACCCAACTACACCACATCAGACTCTCAAAAGAGATAGAGATTTCGAAGTATTTACCCCAAATATCTCCACCTCCCAAAGGCTACTAGAGTAGTGAGCGGTTACATCAGGTTTTTTCATCATGCCACTGGCAATGTGGGAAAACTCATGTCAATAAAATATGCCATATTTTAATAAAATCATTTTAAAAAATATGCCAAATTTTATAAAATCATTTTTAAACCATAAGTGAAGTTTAACAAACTTTAGACAAAACCCACCAGTTGGCGCTGAACCGAGAAAGCACAACTACCTTCCAGTAGCTGCCATAAGTAGTACGCCTTAGCCCAGTGCACCACATCAGACCCTCAAAAGAGATAGATATTTCCAAGTGTTTACCCCAAATATCTCAACCTCCCATGAGCAAACAAGAGGGGTTAAGGGAATACTTCATGTGTTTTCATTAAGCCAATGTCAATGTGGGAAAACACGTGTCTATGAAATATGCACTAACATTTTTAAACCACAAGTAAAGTTTAACATACTTTAGACAAAACCCACCAGTTGGCACGGAACCCAGAAAGCACAGCTACCTTCCAGTAGCTGCCATAAGTAGTATGCCTTAGTCCACTACACCACATCAGACCCACAAAAGATATAAAAATTTTGAATTATTTACCCCAAATATCTCAGCCTCCCAATGGCAACCAGAGTGGTGACGGGTTACTTCACGTTTTTTTCATCAAGCTACTGTCAATGTGGGAAAACTCGGATCAATGCAATATGCACTAACTTTCTTAAACTACAAGTGAAGTTTAACAAACTTTAGACAATACCCTCCAGTGGGCCTGGAACCCAGAAAGTGCAACTTCCTTCCAGTAGCTTCCGTAATGAGTACGCCTAATCCCACTACACTACATCAGACTCTCAAAAGAGATAGAGATTTCAAAGTATTTACCCCAAATATCTCCACCTCCCATGGGCAACTAGAGTGGTGAGGGGTTAATTCACATTTTTTTCATGAAGCTATTGTTATTGTGGGAAAATCGTGTCTATGCAAAATGCACTAACTTTTATATTTACAATCGAAGTTTAATAAACTTTAGACAGAACCCACCAGTTGGCACCAAACCCAGAGAGCACAACTTCCTTCCAGTAGCTGCCATAACTAGTACTCTTTTGTCCACTCCACAACATCAGACGCTCAAAAGAGATAGAGATTTCAAAGTATTTACCTCAAATATCTCCACCTCCCAATGGCAACCAGAGTGGTGAACAGTTATTTCACGTTTATTCATCAAGCCATTGTCAATGAGGGAAAACTCGTGTTAATGCAATATGCACTGACTTGCTTAAACCACAAGTGAAATTTAACAAACTTTACACAATACTCTCCAGTGGGCCTTAAACCTAGCAAGCACAACTACCTTCCAGTAGCTGCCATAACTAGTACGCCTCAGCCCACTACTCCACAAAAGTTCCTCAAAAGATATAGAGATTTCGATATATTTACCCTTAATATTTCCACCTCCCAAGAGCAACCAGAGTGGTGGGGGGGTTACTTCTCGTTTTTTCATCAAGCCACTGTTATTGTGGGAAAATCTTGTCTATGCAATATGCACAAACTTGCTTAAACCACACGTGAAGTTTAACATTCTTCAGAAAACACCCACCAATGGGCCTCGAACCCAGAAAGCACAAGTACCTTCCAGTAGCTGACATAATGAGTACCCCAAATCCTACTAAACCACATCAGACTCTCAAAAGAGATAGAGATTTCGAAGTATTTACCCCAAATATCTCCACCTCCTAAGGGCTATTAGAGTGGTGAGCGGATACTTCACTTTTTTTCAAGCCACTGTCAATGTGGGAAAACTCGTGTCAATGAAATATGCACTACGTTTTTTAAACCACAAGTGAAGTTTAACAAACTTTAGACAAAATCCACCAGTTGGCACCAAACCCAGAAAGCACAACTACCTTCCAATAGCTGCCATAAGTAGTAGCCTTAGTTCACTGCACCCGATCAGACCCACAAAAGATGTAGAGATTTTGAAGTATTTACACCAAACTTCTCCAGCTCTGAAGTGCAACCAGAGTGGTGATGGGCTACTTCACGTTTGTTCATCAAGCTACGTTCAATGTAGGAAAACTCGTGTCTATGCAATATGCACTAATTTTCTTAAACCACAAGTGAAGTTTAACAAACTTTAGACAACACCCACCAGTGGGGCTTGGACCCAGCAAGCACAACTACCTTCCAGTAGCCGCCATAACTATTGTGCCTTAGCCCACTACTCCACAAAAGACCCTCGAAAGAGATAGAGATTTCGAAGTAGTTACCCAAAATATTTCCACCTCTCAAGGGCAACCAGAGTGGTGAGATGATTACTTCACTGTTTTTTCATCAAGCTACTGTTACTGTGGGAAAATTGTGTCTATGCAATATGCACTAACTTTTTTAAACCACAAATTAAGTTTAACAAACTTTAGACAAAACCCATCAGTTGGCACCGAACCCAGAGAGCACAACTACCTCCCAGTACCTGCCATAACTAGTATGCCTTAGTCCACTACACCACATCAGACCCTTAGAAGAGATAGAGATTTCAAAGTATTTACCTCAAGTATTTCCACCTCCCAAAGGCAACCAGAGTGATGAGCAGTTATTTCAGCAGTTAAGTTTGTTAAAGTTTAACAAACTTTAGACAAAACCCACCAGTTGGCGCTGAACCGAGAAAGCACAACTACCTTCCAGTAGCTGCCATAAGTAGTACGCCTTAGCCCAGTGCACCACATCAGACCCTCAAAAGAGATAGATATTTCCAAGTGTTTACCCCAAATATCTCAACCTCCCATGAGCAAACAAGAGTGGTTAAGGGAATACTTCATGTGTTTTCATTAAGCCAATGTCAATGTGGGAAAACACGTGTCTATGAAATATGCACTAACATTTTTAAACCACAAGTAGAGTTTAACACACTTTAGACAAAACCCAACATTTGGCACGGAAACCAAAAAGCACAGCTACCTTCCAGTAGCTGCCATAAGTAGTACGCCTTAGTTCACTATGTTACGTACCTCTATAAGCTACGTAATTAAATACATTTAATTTGTACTTCTACATTAATTTGTACTTATATATATGCCTTGTTTTATCTGATTATATGTATGTACATCTAAATATTCTTTACTTGTATGTAAGATATGTGTTGCCTGATTTATATGTTGAATTAGGCCTAACTTTTCCACCCGTGGGAACGATGATTTATCTTTGTTTGTTCACGGTTGATTTCGTGGGAAAGTGGTTTTATTTATGATCATCAGTAGGAATCACTGATGGGAATTCTGTAATTGTTGAACATTGGGGGGCAACATTCCATGAGAAAACTCCTAGTTCCTGGTGGCGGGGGAGCGTTGCCAATATTTCCCTTTGTTATTTTATTTTAATTACTGCATGTATTAATAATTACATTATTTTTGTTATGCATGTTATTCTGACCATTTACTAAGTTACTTTAAGATTACTCTTGTCACATTATTTTGCTCCATGTAAGTTTAATTAAATAATGTTAGTTTGGCAATTTTCCGCGGGGCAGAAGCAATGTTTTTGACTCCCGCAGTTTAAGTAATCAGTAACTCGCACGGGACAGGAGAGATAACAACTTGGGAGATTATTGGGTTTTTTCATCATGCCACTGGCAATGTGGGAAAACTCATGTCAATAAAATATGCCATATTTTAATAAATCATTTTAAAAAATATGCCAAATTTTATAAAATCATTTTTAAACCATAAGTGAAGTTTAACAAACTTTAGACAAAACCCACCAGTTGGCGCTGAACCGAGAAAGCACAACTACCTTCCAGTAGCTGCCATAAGTAGTACGCCTTAGCCCAGTGCACCACATCAGACCCTCAAAGAGATAGATATTTCCAAGTGTTTACCCCAAATATCTCAACCTCCCATGAGCAAACAAGAGGGGTTAAGGGAATACTTCATGTGTTTTCATTAAGCCAATGTCAATGTGGGAAAACACGTGTCTATGAAATATGCACTAACATTTTTAAACCACAAGTAAAGTTTAACATACTTTAGACAAAACCCACCAGTTGGCACGGAACCCAGAAAGCACAGCTACCTTCCAGTAGCTGCCATAAGTAGTATGCCTTAGTCCACTACACCACATCAGACCCACAAAAGATATAAAAATTTTGAATTATTTACCCCAAATATCTCAGCCTCCCAATGGCAACCAGAGTGGTGACGGGTTACTTCACGTTTTTTTCATCAAGCTACTGTCAATGTGGGAAAACTCGGATCAATGCAATATGCACTAACTTTCTTAAACTACAAGTGAAGTTTAACAAACTTTAGACAATACCCTCCAGTGGGCCTGGAACCCAGAAAGTGCAACTTCCTTCCAGTAGCTTCCGTAATGAGTACGCCTAATCCCACTACACTACATCAGACTCTCAAAAGAGATAGAGATTTCAAAGTATTTACCCCAAATATCTCCACCTCCCATGGGCAACTAGAGTGGTGAGGGGTTAATTCACATTTTTTTCATGAAGCTATTGTTATTGTGGGAAAATCGTGTCTATGCAAAATGCACTAACTTTTATATTTACAATCGAAGTTTAATAAACTTTAGACAGAACCCACCAGTTGGCACCAAACCCAGAGAGCACAACTTCCTTCCAGTAGCTGCCATAACTAGTACTCTTTTGTCCACTCCACAACATCAGACGCTCAAAAGAGATAGAGATTTCAAAGTATTTACCTCAAATATCTCCACCTCCCAATGGCAACCAGAGTGGTGAACAGTTATTTCACGTTTATTCATCAAGCCATTGTCAATGAGGGAAAACTCGTGTTAATGCAATATGCACTGACTTGCTTAAACCACAAGTGAAATTTAACAAACTTTACACAATACTCTCCAGTGGGCCTTAAACCTAGCAAGCACAACTACCTTCCAGTAGCTGCCATAACTAGTACGCCTCAGCCCACTACTCCACAAAAGTTCCTCAAAAGATATAGAGATTTCGATATATTTACCCTTAATATTTCCACCTCCCAAGAGCAACCAGAGTGGTGGGGGGGTTACTTCTCGTTTTTTCATCAAGCCACTGTTATTGTGGGAAAATCTTGTCTATGCAATATGCACAAACTTGCTTAAACCACACGTGAAGTTTAACATTCTTCAGAAAACACCCACCAATGGGCCTCGAACCCAGAAAGCACAAGTACCTTCCAGTAGCTGACATAATGAGTACCCCAAATCCTACTAAACCACATCAGACTCTCAAAAGAGATAGAGATTTCGAAGTATTTACCCCAAATATCTCCACCTCCTAAGGGCTATTAGAGTGGTGAGCGGATACTTCACTTTTTTTCAAGCCACTGTCAATGTGGGAAAACTCGTGTCAATGAAATATGCACTACGTTTTTTAAACCACAAGTGAAGTTTAACAAACTTTAGACAAAATCCACCAGTTGGCACCAAACCCAGAAAGCACAACTACCTTCCAATAGCTGCCATAAGTAGTAGCCTTAGTTCAATGCACCCGATCAGACCCACAAAAGATGTAGAGATTTTGAAGTATTTACCCAAACTTCTCCAGCTCTGAAGTGCAACCAGAGTGGTGATGGGCTACTTCACGTTTGTTCATCAAGCTACGTTCAATGTAGGAAAACTCGTGTCTATGCAATATGCACTAATTTTCTTAAACCACAAGTGAAGTTTAACAAACTTTAGACAACACCCACCAGTGGGGCTTGGACCCAGCAAGCACAACTACCTTCCAGTAGCCGCCATAACTATTGTGCCTTAGCCCACTACTCCACAAAAGACCCTCGAAAGAGATAGAGATTTCGAAGTAGTTACCCAAAATATTTCCACCTCTCAAGGGCAACCAGAGTGGTGAGATGATTACTTCACTGTTTTTTCATCAAGCTACTGTTACTGTGGGAAAATTGTGTCTATGCAATATGCACTAACTTTTTTAAACCACAAATTAAGTTTAACAAACTTTAGACAAAACCCATCAGTTGGCACCGAACCCAGAGAGCACAACTACCTCCCAGTACCTGCCATAACTAGTATGCCTTAGTCCACTACACCACATCAGACCCTTAGAAGAGATAGAGATTTCAAAGTATTTACCTCAAGTATTTCCACCTCCCAAAGGCAACCAGAGTGATGAGCAGTTATTTCAGCAGTTAAGTTTGTTAAAGTTTAACAAACTTTAGACAAAACCCACCAGTTGGCGCTGAACCGAGAAAGCACAACTACCTTCCAGTAGCTGCCATAAGTAGTACGCCTTAGCCCAGTGCACCACATCAGACCCTCAAAAGAGATAGATATTTCCAAGTGTTTACCCCAAATATCTCAACCTCCCATGAGCAAACAAGAGTGGTTAAGGGAATACTTCATGTGTTTTCATTAAGCCAATGTCAATGTGGGAAAACACGTGTCTATGAAATATGCACTAACATTTTTAAACCACAAGTAGAGTTTAACACACTTTAGACAAAACCCAACATTTGGCGCGGAAACCAAAAAGCACAGCTACCTTCCAGTAGCTGCCATAAGTAGTACGCCTTAGTCCACTATGTTACGTACCTCTATAAGCTACGTAATTAAATACATTTAATTTGTACTTCTACATTAATTTGTACTTATATATATGCCTTGTTTTATCTGATTATATGTATGTACATCTAAATATTCTTTACTTGTATGTAAGATATGTGTTGCCTGATTTATATGTTGAATTAGGCCTAACTTTTCCACCCGTGGGAACGATGATTTATCTTTGTTTGTTCACGGTTGATTTCGTGGGAAAGTGGTTTTATTTATGATCATCAGTAGGAATCACTGATGGGAATTCTGTAATTGTTGAACATTGGGGGGCAACATTCCATGAGAAAACTCCTAGTTCCTGGTGGCGGGGAGCGTTGCCAATATTTCCCTTTGTTATTTTATTTTAATTACTGCATGTATTAATAATTACATTATTTTTGTTATGCATGTTATTCTGACCATTTACTAAGTTACTTTAAGATTACTCTTGTCACATTATTTTGCTCCATGTAAGTTTAATTAAATAATGTTAGTTTGGCAATTTTCCGCGGGGCAGAAGCAATGTTTTTGACTCCCGCAGTTTAAGTAATCAGTAACTCGCACGGGACAGGAGAGATAACAACTTGGGAGATAAGTCTGTTAATATTTGTTTTGCCATACATACATTTATATTATAAGAGAGACATTACTTTAATTTGCTTATAAGTGATCTGTCCATCTGTGCTATATATAATATCTTGTACTTATATTATTGTTAATATATATAATATAATTTATATGTATATTTCTTAGTCCTAAGGAAAATACTTTATTCTGCTTGTGCCAATCATGTGGTTACACTGGTGACCCGCTCTATATTACAGCAATTCTAACATGACCCTAGACAACAAGTTTCTTAATGCTGTACAGGGTTACGAGCCGTAACGAACGATCTGGTAACACACTACACCACATCAGACCCACAAAAGATATAAAAATTTTGAATTATTTACCCCAAATATCTCAGCCTCCCAATGGCACCCAGAGTGGTGACGGGTTACTTTACGTTTTTTTCATCAAGCTACTGTCAATGTGGGAAAACTCGGATCAATGCAATATGCACTAACTTTCTTAAACTACAAGTAAAGTTTAACAAACTTTAGACAATACCCTCCGGTGGGCCTGGAACCCAGAAAGTGCAACTTCCTTCCAGTAGCTTCCGTAATGAGTACGCCTAATCCCACTACACCACATCAGACTCTCAAAAGAGATAGAGATTTCAAAGTATTTACCCCAAATATCTCCACCTCCCATGGGCAACTAGAGTGGTGAGGGGTTACTTCACGTTTTTTTCATGAAGCTATTGTTATTGTGGGAAAATCGTGTCTATGCAAA
>WNGS01041017.1:36940-51376 GCA_020271785.1 Procambarus virginalis | reverse complement strand
ACAATATTCTTTTCTCTGTACTTTGACAATACCTTTATCTTAGTTTAACAAAAATAGCAATAATACTATTGTAGCCAAAATATTGCATGTTTAAATAGTTAAAATGGTAACCATTAAGTTTATCAACGAAAGCTGTTGCCATAATATTACCACTTTATAATAATATGCTATGCTTTTTAACACCAACATACATGCTGTTTTTTTCCTGTAGAATTTATTTCATTTATTTTACCCTTTTATTTATATTTGAGGAAATTAAATTACTGGCACTGATTTTTTTTTGTTTTTTATATTTTTTATTCCTTCGGCCCGCATAAATATGGGAAATATATAATGTGGCCCTTACATTGAAAAGTTTGGAGACCCCTGCTCTAAGACATGGGAGTGTGGGAAATTGGAGTCACAATGTAGTTGACCTGACTCTGGGACCAAGGGACATCCCCAGGGAAATGGCGGTTGAAATACAAAATGGCTGGCGTCTTTGTCTCATTGTAATGTATAATGAATTATCTTACACAATTCAGTAATTTAGAGAAATTAGTCTTCATTCAAATGGTATTCAATAGTCTTCATGTTTATAGTATCAAGAGTATCCTAATTGTCAGATTAATGAGTAAGTCACCATCAATGACGTTACTAGCAGAACTAGTCTCAGCTGTGGAACCATTTGGGCGACCTTAGGTCACAAGGGTCACCAAATCTCCATATTTTTGGTATTTCTCAAAGGTCAAATAGCCATTTTGTAATCGGAAATAGCTCTTCTGTACGATGCCTGTGTAATTACCTTCAGTTAAAAGAATTCAACCATCTGGGTCGTTCAGTACAACAGAGATTAGTTGATGTAACTTAAACCATACGAGTAAACTTAGTAAGCCTAAGCGTAGGAATACCCTGCCCTTGCTTCTGTGTAGAGCAGAGCGAGGTAGTCAGTGTGGAGAAGGCAACGACTCGGGATGGTGACCACTCCCACCTCGCCCCTGAACCAGCACGACACCAGCTGGTCAGCTATAAGAGGTAGAGTTTCTATAAGTTTGGTATAGGAAGTTAGTCATCTCATGCCTTAAGACAGGGAGTGCTTTGATTTAGATTTTGCTTTTGATTTTGAATAAATAATTTAGTTAGTAAATTGCATTTTTTATTTATTTCCATTTTATGTTTCATTATTCTTTGTCCTAGACACGTGGCTCCCACGAAGCCGAGTTTCGTTGGGCCGCAGAGCCTAACATCGATTAAGAATTCCTTACCCCTTTGACTATTTCCACACTTAACATAGATTCATCCCTCCCATACCAAGTAGCTGGGGATCAAGCCCCAAGGTTTATTGAGAGCAATAACGATCCAGACCTCGGTTATTGTTCCCCAGTGTTAGTGGTCTGGTGGTGGCAGCGTAAGGTGATTCTAGAGTTTGCTAGGGTCTGGTTCCACGTCATAAAGGCTGTAGAATCTTGGCCAGTCAAAACGGTTAAGACCACGTGGTATGGGATTAGGCTTGAGTAGTGGCTCTGGGGTCCCTTGGTTTGAAGAGACAGTTAAATCAGTATACGGCTGGAGAAGACAGGTTACCCCCCCCCCCCCCGCGTGTTACATTGGCAACAGGGCGTCCCGTATTACGTTAATAGCCAGAATGATAGGGCAGTATTTAAACTAGTTATTCTGGACGCGTTGCAGTCATCGGCGTTAAAGCTTGCACATGCATCTAAAATTGCAGGGAATCCTGGGTATTTAAAATCCACTTAAAGGCAAAGTCTCTATTTTATTTCCCAGAGTTACTTTCTGAGGCAATCCACTACGTGAAGTCGTGCCCTCGTTGCCAGAGGAGGAAAGGTACCCTTAAGGTACAAGCCCCACTTCAGGAATTTTCTTGAAATTCGTGAACCCTTGTATCGTGTGGGGGCCGAATTGATTGATTTACATCACAGTGATTTGGGGAATAGATACGTGTTGGTGCTGGTTGACCATCTGTCTAGGTACACTACACTAGTTGCATTACCTCAGAAGGATTCTCATACAGTTGCAGATGCATTCTTGCGTAGGTTCGTTACTGTATTCGGGCCTCTTAAAGTTTTAGTCTCTGACCGGGATCAAGAATTCAATGGGAATATTTTAGGGAAGTTTGTAAAATTTCAGCTTCGGCTTTTATAACAGCCTACCACCCACAAGCAAATGGTATGATGGAACGGACTAATCGTTCAGTCAAGGATATGCTTGCAATCCTTGCTGAACATGATGCAAACTCTTGGAATGAACAACTTCCCTGCTCAATTAGCCTTGAATACTGCCATCCACCAATCGATTAACACCCAACCCCTTGATTTGTTTACTGATAATTCATGCAATTTCCCCTCAGGTCTGCTTAACAGACATAATATTGCATACTGGGAGTACTATCCTTCAGAGGTCCTTGGAAGAATGAGAAATGCATGGAATATTGCAGCTGAAGCGTCCAAGAAGGCACGAAATCGGTATGGTCATTGTCATGACAAGAAAGTGCGCCCTCTTGAGTTGAAGGAAGGAAGACTCGTATTAAGAGTGAATGAGGCTGCGCCCGCCAATCAGAGCAGGAAACTAGCTCCGAGGTGGCGAGGACCGTATAGAGTAGTTAAAAGGGCGGGGCTGGTGAATATTGTTATAAAAGGAGCATTCGAGGACCAGGTGGAAAGGACAATTCATATAAATAAATTAAAACAATATCATGCTAGAGAGGAATTAAAACTGCCATCAGCAGGTCTAGTTCCTGACTCAGCAGTGCTGACTCATGGCTTCACCGACGAGTCAGGGGATGAGGATGACCCTCTGTCATCGCTCGTCAGTAGTCAGGTGCAGTCTCGCCACCCCATGGTGACAAGATCTCGTGCTATACAGTAAAGTAACTTCCTTGATTAGTATAATTTAGCATTCATTAGATTTTCCTGTAGATACAATGATGTGAACTATTACTATACTTAACTTGGGTAGCAACTTTTACCGTGCTCTGGGGCTCCACCTCTACCAAACTCAGAGTATATCTATGCTCCCGCTGTGTTGTGTCTGTCTGTTCCCAGGTCTGATTGGTACACCGACCCAGTTGTTCCAGCCACACGTGAACCCTTGCCTGTAAAGACCGAGGGGGAGGCACGTTACACAAAGCCCTCCCCCACCAGACCCTGCAACCCACAGTTACTTTGGGGATGAGTGACTGTCCAAGAGTCACCCGGCCGAAGCCTCACGTCACTAACGAGGTTGTCAGGGCCAGCGAGCTGTCCACATTACAGGAGTCACCGGAGGTGCCATACAATGCCGGGGTAGCTGTCTCGAGATCACCACTACCCACCTGCTGCGTCGTCAAGACTCCAGTAATTCCAGCATTGTTGGAGGAGAGGTCAAGAAATGGGAAAGCAAGTAGCAGTACTCAAGAGTTTCGCCGGAAGATTAATGATTACGTCGTCTGAAGCAACAGGAAAGCAGAACTAAGGCAGTCACAGGTGGAAGGCACGTTCTACCTAAAGAGTTCCGGAACTCGCTATAGAAGGTCGCAAAATTGCCTTCTTTGGCCTAAATTCGGCGGTACGAGGGTATACGCAGTTGGTGTTTACGGCTTAGTAACCTGGTGACATCAAGAAACGCCTGAGATGACGTGAGCAATGATGGAAAACGGGATTCACCTGGTCTGCAAACAAGCAACCCGCCTCTAAGACCCTCTGACACCACTCAAGTTACGAGACACCGTTGGTACATCCAGTCCTGCTCTGCTGTGGTCATCTGCGCCGTCAAGTTTAACATTAAGACGGCCGTGTGAACTGTGATTGATATGAAGGCGTGTGGACTGTCGGGAGTCAGGTCAATGGCCGAAGTAATGGTATTCCTACAGCTGTCACTTGGCACTCCGCTCTACTACACTCTGTGGTCATTCAAGAGTATCGGAAGGGAGTACAAGAGGACCAGGTATCGACATCTACGCATGGGAGAGGCAAGATAGACACCATCATCATCGTCAGCGACTACATTCAGCGTCCATCAGCATCGATTTTTTTTAATTACTCAATATGATCATTTGATGTAACAGATAAAGTTGGCTCTGAACATCTGTATAAAATAAATCAAAGCCACTTGTGTTTATATGTTGAAAAACAGATTTAGAATCACAATATTTTGTTTAAATGTTGAAAACAGATTTAAAATAAATATTATTCTGGTATAATGATATATGAAAATTCTACTCTATAAATTGGTCAGTAAATGAAATCAAAGCCCCTGTGTGATTGTCTTAAGACAGAAAAAACGGTTATGGAAAATATTGTGTGCTATTTTTGTTTCAGAATGTTTGAACATAGGAGAGGTGGACCAATAAAAACATTGATACTCCTACAGTGAGTGCGGACATTTGGCTGTACAGTCAGCTGAAACCTGTGATATAGTTATAGTAAATTCTTGTATATATTTTAGATATATGTAATAAACACTAGGTGTGTTTTATTAGAATGTCAAGGTTGACATTGCTTGGGGAGTGGATAGTACACGGATGTGAACTTAGTAGAGTTCAGTGGTATGCTCCCGGATGACTGAAAGTTCAGTCTGTTGATATAAGTTTTTATGTGTATTGTTGAGCATGGTGTGTCCGGCTCTAGGGTACACATGAGGTTAGCTAGTGAAGAGCCCAGGAATTCTAATAGCTAGTCTTTGCTGTTAGATAAACGACATTTTATTTAGCTATGTCAGTAAGTATAGGTTGTACGTTTCCTGATGTTGGAGGATTGCTGTCAGCTGATAGCCGAGACATTTATGAATTTGAACATATATATTGTGATGTTGCTGGACACTCTGATGATTGTCATTTTCTTAGTTAGGTTAGCTTTTGTAGGTGGCATAAGTTTGAGTTTATTGAGGGTTTGGATACTAAACCTCGTTACTTTTAAAAGTAAAATTAACAAGGTTTACTAAGTTGCTTGTGCAGGGGGGGGGGGGTTTGTAACAAACTAGGTTGTAGGAATTATCCAGTATGTTCTCTCTCAGACATGGGAGTGTGGGAAATTGGAGTAACGGTGTAATTGACCTGACTCTGGGACCATGGGGCATCCCCTGAGAATTGGCGGTTGAAATACAAAATGGCTGGCGCCTTTGTCTCATAGTAACGTATAATGAATTATCATACAGAACTCAGTAATTTAGAGAAATTAGTCTTCATTCAAATGGTATTCGAAAGTATTCTTGTTTAATGTATCAAGAGTATCCTAATTGTCAGAATAATGAGTAAGTCACCATCAGTAACGTCACTAGCGGTACTAGTCTCAGCCGCGGAACCATTTGGCGACCTTAGGTCACAAGGGTCACCAAATCTCCATATTTTTGGTATTTCTCAAAGGTCAAGTAGCCATTTTGTAATCGGAAATAGCTCTTCTCTAAGATGCCTGTGTAATTACCTTCAATTAAAAGAATTCAACCATCTGGGTCGTTCAGTACAACAGAGATTACTTGATGTAACTTAAACCATACAAGTAAACTTAGTAAGCCTAAGCGTAGGAATACCCTGCCCTTGCTTCTGTGTAGAGCAGTGCGAGGTAGTCAGTGTGGAGAAGGCAACGACTCGAGATGGTGACCACTCCACCTCGCCCCTGAACCAGCACGACACCAGCTGGTCAGCTATAAGGGGTAGAGTTACTATAAGTTTGGTATAGGAAGTTAGTCATCTCATGCCTTAAGACAGAGAGTGTTAAGCCAGGGTGTGCTTTGATTTACATTTTGTTTTAGATTTTGAATAAATAATTTAGTAAATTGCGTTTTTTATTTATTTCCATTTTTTGTTTCATTATTCTTTGTCCAGGACACGTGGCTCCTACGATGAGGAGTTTTGCTGGACTGCAGAGCCTAATACCGATTAAGAATTCATTATCCCTTTCATTATTAATATTTCCACACTTAATGTAGATTCATCCCTCCCATACCAACTAGCTGGGGATCAGGCCCAAGGTTTATTGAGTGCAATATCGATCCAGACCTCGGTTATTGCTTCCCAGTATTAGTGGTCTGGTGGTGGCAGCGTTAGGTGATTTTTGAGTTTGTTAGGGGTCTGGTTCCACGTCATAAAGGCTGTAGAATCTTGGCCGGTCAAAACGGTTAAGACCACGTGGCGTGGGATTCGGCTGGAGTAGTGGCTCTGGGGGCCCTTGGTTTGAAGAGAGAGTTAAATCAAGATACAGGTGGAGAAGAAGGGTTCCCCCCCCCCCAGTGTTACAACATCACGATTTTTCATGAAGCCACTTTCAATGTGGGAAAACTCATGTCCATGCAATATGCACTAACTTGCTTAAACCACAAGTGAAGTTTAACAAACTTTACTCAACACCAACCAGAGGGCCTCAAACTCAGAAAGCACAACAATCATCCAGTAGCTGTCATAACTAGTACACCTAACCCCGCTACACTACATCAGACCCTCAAAAGAGATAGAGATTTGAAGTATTTACCTGAAATATCTCCACCTCACAAGGGCAACAAGAGTGGTGAGGGGTTACTTCACGTTTTTTCATCAAGCTACTGTTATTGTATGAAAATCATTTCTATGCAATATGCACAAACTTGCTTAAACCACAAGTGAAGTTTAACATTCTTCAGACAACACCCAACAGTGGGCCTCAAACCCAGAGAGCACAAGTACCTTCCAGTAACTGCCATAATGAGTATGCCTAACCCAACTACACCACATCAGACTCTCAAAAGAGATAGAGATTTCGAAGTATTTACCCCAAATATCTCCACCTCCCAAAGGCTACTAGAGTAGTGAGCGGTTACATCAGGTTTTTTCATCATGCCACTGGCAATGTGGGAAAACTCATGTCAATAAAATATGCCATATTTTAATAAAATCATTTTAAAAAATATGCCAAATTTTATAAAATCATTTTTAAACCATAAGTGAAGTTTAACAAACTTTAGACAAAACCCACCAGTTGGCGCTGAACCGAGAAAGCACAACTACCTTCCAGTAGCTGCCATAAGTAGTACGCCTTAGCCCAGTGCACCACATCAGACCCTCAAAAGAGATAGATATTTCCAAGTGTTTACCCCAAATATCTCAACCTCCCATGAGCAAACAAGAGGGGTTAAGGGAATACTTCATGTGTTTTCATTAAG
Organism: Procambarus virginalis; assembly: GCA_020271785.1. Classification (NCBI taxonomy): domain Eukaryota; kingdom Metazoa; phylum Arthropoda; class Malacostraca; order Decapoda; family Cambaridae; genus Procambarus; species Procambarus virginalis. Next base: position 44,269 of record WNGS01041017.1, on the reverse strand, counting down.
CCAATGTCAATGTGGGAAAACACGTGTCTATGAAATATGCACTAACATTTTTAAACCACAAGTAAAGTTTAACATACTTTAGACAAAACCCACCAGTTGGCACGGAACCCAGAAAGCACAGCTACCTTCCAGTAGCTGCCATAAGTAGTATGCCTTAGTCCACTACACCACATCAGACCCACAAAAGATATAAAAATTTTGAATTATTTACCCCAAATATCTCAGCCTCCCAATGGCAACCAGAGTGGTGACGGGTTACTTCACGTTTTTTTCATCAAGCTACTGTCAATGTGGGAAAACTCGGATCAATGCAATATGCACTAACTTTCTTAAACTACAAGTGAAGTTTAACAAACTTTAGACAATACCCTCCAGTGGGCCTGGAACCCAGAAAGTGCAACTTCCTTCCAGTAGCTTCCGTAATGAGTACGCCTAATCCCACTACACTACATCAGACTCTCAAAAGAGATAGAGATTTCAAAGTATTTACCCCAAATATCTCCACCTCCCATGGGCAACTAGAGTGGTGAGGGGTTAATTCACATTTTTTTCATGAAGCTATTGTTATTGTGGGAAAATCGTGTCTATGCAAAATGCACTAACTTTTATATTTACAATCGAAGTTTAATAAACTTTAGACAGAACCCACCAGTTGGCACCAAACCCAGAGAGCACAACTTCCTTCCAGTAGCTGCCATAACTAGTACTCTTTTGTCCACTCCACAACATCAGACGCTCAAAAGAGATAGAGATTTCAAAGTATTTACCTCAAATATCTCCACCTCCCAATGGCAACCAGAGTGGTGAACAGTTATTTCACGTTTATTCATCAAGCCATTGTCAATGAGGGAAAACTCGTGTTAATGCAATATGCACTGACTTGCTTAAACCACAAGTGAAATTTAACAAACTTTACACAATACTCTCCAGTGGGCCTTAAACCTAGCAAGCACAACTACCTTCCAGTAGCTGCCATAACTAGTACGCCTCAGCCCACTACTCCACAAAAGTTCCTCAAAAGATATAGAGATTTCGATATATTTACCCTTAATATTTCCACCTCCCAAGAGCAACCAGAGTGGTGGGGGGGTTACTTCTCGTTTTTTCATCAAGCCACTGTTATTGTGGGAAAATCTTGTCTATGCAATATGCACAAACTTGCTTAAACCACACGTGAAGTTTAACATTCTTCAGAAAACACCCACCAATGGGCCTCGAACCCAGAAAGCACAAGTACCTTCCAGTAGCTGACATAATGAGTACCCCAAATCCTACTAAACCACATCAGACTCTCAAAAGAGATAGAGATTTCGAAGTATTTACCCCAAATATCTCCACCTCCTAAGGGCTATTAGAGTGGTGAGCGGATACTTCACTTTTTTTCAAGCCACTGTCAATGTGGGAAAACTCGTGTCAATGAAATATGCACTACGTTTTTTAAACCACAAGTGAAGTTTAACAAACTTTAGACAAAATCCACCAGTTGGCACCAAACCCAGAAAGCACAACTACCTTCCAATAGCTGCCATAAGTAGTAGCCTTAGTTCACTGCACCCGATCAGACCCACAAAAGATGTAGAGATTTTGAAGTATTTACACCAAACTTCTCCAGCTCTGAAGTGCAACCAGAGTGGTGATGGGCTACTTCACGTTTGTTCATCAAGCTACGTTCAATGTAGGAAAACTCGTGTCTATGCAATATGCACTAATTTTCTTAAACCACAAGTGAAGTTTAACAAACTTTAGACAACACCCACCAGTGGGGCTTGGACCCAGCAAGCACAACTACCTTCCAGTAGCCGCCATAACTATTGTGCCTTAGCCCACTACTCCACAAAAGACCCTCGAAAGAGATAGAGATTTCGAAGTAGTTACCCAAAATATTTCCACCTCTCAAGGGCAACCAGAGTGGTGAGATGATTACTTCACTGTTTTTTCATCAAGCTACTGTTACTGTGGGAAAATTGTGTCTATGCAATATGCACTAACTTTTTTAAACCACAAATTAAGTTTAACAAACTTTAGACAAAACCCATCAGTTGGCACCGAACCCAGAGAGCACAACTACCTCCCAGTACCTGCCATAACTAGTATGCCTTAGTCCACTACACCACATCAGACCCTTAGAAGAGATAGAGATTTCAAAGTATTTACCTCAAGTATTTCCACCTCCCAAAGGCAACCAGAGTGATGAGCAGTTATTTCAGCAGTTAAGTTTGTTAAAGTTTAACAAACTTTAGACAAAACCCACCAGTTGGCGCTGAACCGAGAAAGCACAACTACCTTCCAGTAGCTGCCATAAGTAGTACGCCTTAGCCCAGTGCACCACATCAGACCCTCAAAAGAGATAGATATTTCCAAGTGTTTACCCCAAATATCTCAACCTCCCATGAGCAAACAAGAGTGGTTAAGGGAATACTTCATGTGTTTTCATTAAGCCAATGTCAATGTGGGAAAACACGTGTCTATGAAATATGCACTAACATTTTTAAACCACAAGTAGAGTTTAACACACTTTAGACAAAACCCACCATTTGGCACGGAACCCAGAAAGCACAGCTACCTTCCAGTAGCTGCCATAAGTAGTACGCCTTAGTCCACTATGTTACGTACCTCTATAAGCTACGTAATTAAATACATTTAATTTGTACTTCTACATTAATTTGTACTTATATATATGCCTTGTTTTATCTGATTATATGTATGTACATCTAAATATTCTTTACTTGTATGTAAGATATGTGTTGCCTGATTTATATGTTGAATTAGGCCTAACTTTTCCACCCGTGGGAACGATGATTTATCTTTGTTTGTTCACGGTTGATTTCGTGGGAAAGTGGTTTTATTTATGATCATCAGTAGGAATCACTGATGGGAATTCTGTAATTGTTGAACATTGGGGGGCAACATTCCATGAGAAAACTCCTAGTTCCTGGTGGCGGGGGAGCGTTGCCAATATTTCCCTTTGTTATTTTATTTTAATTACTGCATGTATTAATAATTACATTATTTTTGTTATGCATGTTATTCTGACCATTTACTAAGTTACTTTAAGATTACTCTTGTCACATTATTTTGCTCCATGTAAGTTTAATTAAATAATGTTAGTTTGGCAATTTTCCGCGGGGCAGAAGCAATGTTTTTGACTCCCGCAGTTTAAGTAATCAGTAACTCGCACGGGACAGGAGAGATAACAACTTGGGAGATAAGTCTGTTAATATTTGTTTTGCCATACATACATTTATATTATAAGAGAGACATTACTTTAATTTGCTTTATAAGTGATCTTGTCCATCTGTGCTATATATATAATATCTTGTACTTATATTATTGTTAATATATATAATATAATTTATATGTATATTTCTTAGTCCTAAGGAATAAATACTTTATTCTTGCTTGTGCCAATCATGTGGTTACACTGGTGACCCGCTCTATATTACAGCAATTCTAACATGACCCTAGACAACAAGTTTCTTAATGCTGTACAGGGTTACGAGCCGTAACGAACGATCTGGTAACACACTACACCACATCAGACCCACAAAAGATATAAAAATTTTGAATTATTTACCCCAAATATCTCAGCCTCCCAATGGCACCCAGAGTGGTGACGGGTTACTTTACGTTTTTTTCATCAAGCTACTGTCAATGTGGGAAAACTCGGATCAATGCAATATGCACTAACTTTCTTAAACTACAAGTAAAGTTTAACAAACTTTAGACAATACCCTCCAGTGGGCCTGGAACCCAGAAAGTGCAACTTCCTTCCAGTAGCTTCCGTAATGAGTACGCCTAATCCCACTACACCACATCAGACTCTCAAAAGAGATAGAGATTTCAAAGTATTTACCCCAAATATCTCCACCTCCCATGGGCAACTAGAGTGGTGAGGGGTTACTTCACGTTTTTTTCATGAAGCTATTGTTATTGTGGGAAAATCGTGTCTATGCAAAATGCACTAACTTTTATATTTACAATCGAAGTTTAATAAACTTTAGACAGAACCCACCAGTTGGCACCAAACCCAGAGAGCACAACTTCCTTCCAGTAGCTGCCATAACTAGTACTCTTTTGTCCACTCCACAACATCAGACGCTCAAAAGAGATAGAGATTTCAAAGTATTTACCTCAAATATCTCCACCTCCCAATGGCAACCAGAGTGGTGAGCAGTTATTTCACGTTTATTCATCAAGCCATTGTCAATGAGGGAAAACTCGTGTTAATGCAATATGCACGGACTTGCTTAAACCACAAGTGAAATTTAACAAACTTTACACAATACTCTCCAGTGGGCCTTAAACCTAGCAAGCACAACTACCTTCCAGTAGCTGCCATAACTAGTACGCCTCAGCCCACTACTCCACAAAAGTTCCTCAAAAGATATAGAGATGTCGAAGTATTTACCCTTAATATTTCCACCTCTAAAGAGCAACCAGAGTGGTGGGGGGGGTTACTTCTCGTTTTTTCATCAAGCCACTGTTATTGTGGGAAAATCTTGTCTATGCAATATGCACAAACTTGCTTAAACCACACGTGAAGTTTAACATTCTTCAGAAAACACCCACCAATGGGCCTCGAACCCAGAAAGCACAAGTACCTTCCAGTAGCTGACATAATGAGTACCCCAAATCCTACTAAACCACATCAGACTCTCAAAAGAGATAGAGATTTCGAAGTATTTACCCCAAATATCTCCACCTCCTAAGGGCTATTAGAGTGGTGAGCGGATACTTCACTTTTTTTCAAGCCACTGTCAATGTGGGAAAACTCGTGTCAATGAAATATGCACTACGTTTTTTAAACCACAAGTGAAGTTTAACAAACTTTAGACAAAATCCACCAGTTGGCACCAAACCCAGAAAGCACAACTACCTTCCAATAGCTGCCATAAGTAGTAGCCTTAGTTCACTGCACCCGATCAGACCCACAAAAGATGTAGAGATTTTGAAGTATTTACCCCAAACTTCTCCAGCTCTGAAGTGCAACCAGAGTGGTGATGGGCTACTTCACGTTTGTTCATCAAGCTACGTTCAATGTAGGAAAACTCGTGTCTATGCAATATGCACTAATTTTCTTAAACCACAAGTGAAGTTTAACAAACTTTAGACAACACCCACCAGTGGGGCTTGGACCCAGCAAGCACAACTACCTTCCAGTAGCCGCCATAACTATTGTGCCTTAGCCCACTACTCCACAAAAGACCCTCGAAAGAGATAGAGATTTCGAAGTAGTTACCCAAAATATTTCCACCTCTCAAGGGCAACCAGAGTGGTGAGATGATTACTTCACTGTTTTTTCATCAAGCTACTGTTACTGTGGGAAAATTGTGTCTATGCAATATGCACTAACTTTTTTAAACCACAAATTAAGTTTAACAAACTTTAGACAAAACCCATCAGTTGGCACCGAACCCAGAGAGCACAACTACCTCCCAGTACCTGCCATAACTAGTATGCCTTAGTCCACTACACCACATCAGACCCTTAGAAGAGATAGAGATTTCAAAGTATTTACCTCAAGTATTTCCACCTCCCAAAGGCAACCAGAGTGATGAGCAGTTATTTCAGCAGTTAAGTTTGTTAAAGTTTAACAAACTTTAGACAAAACCAACCAGTTGGCGCTGAACCGAGAAAGCACAACTACCTTCCAGTAGCTGCCATAAGTAGTACGCCTTAGCCCAGTGCACCACATCAGACCCTCAAAAGAGATAGATATTTCCAAGTGTTTACCCCAAATATCTCAACCTCCCATGAGCAAACAAGAGTGGTTAAGGGAATACTTCATGTGTTTTCATTAAGCCAATGTCAATGTGGGAAAACACGTGTCTATGAAATATGCACTAACATTTTTAAACCACAAGTAGAGTTTAACACACTTTAGACAAAACCCACCATTTGGCGCGGAACCCAGAAAGCACAGCTACCTTCCAGTAGCTGCCATAAGTAGTACGCCTTAGTCCACTATGTTACGTACCTCTATAAGCTACGTAATTAAATACATTTAATTTGTACTTCTACATTAATTTGTACTTATATATATGCCTTGTTTTATCTGATTATATGTATGTACATCTAAATATTCTTTACTTGTATGTAAGATATGTGTTGCCTGATTTATATGTTGAATTAGGCCTAACTTTTCCACCCGTGGGAACGATGATTTATCTTTGTTTGTTCACGGTTGATTTCGTGGGAAAGTGGTTTTATTTATGATCATCAGTAGGAATCACTGATGGGAATTCTGTAATTGTTGAACATTGGGGGGCAACATTCCATGAGAAAACTCCTAGTTCCTGGTGGCGGGGGAGCGTTGCCAATATTTCCCTTTGTTATTTTATTTTAATTACTGCATGTATTAATAATTACATTATTTTTGTTATGCATGTTATTCTGACCATTTACTAAGTTACTTTAAGATTACTCTTGTCACATTATTTTGCTCCATGTAAGTTTAATTAAATAATGTTAGTTTGGCAATTTTCCGCGGGGCAGAAGCAATGTTTTTGACTCCCGCAGTTTAAGTAATCAGTAACTCGCACGGGACAGGAGAGATAACAACTTGGGAGATAAGTCTGTTAATATTTGTTTTGCCATACATACATTTATATTATAAGAGAGACATTACTTTAATTTGCTTTATAAGTGATCTTGTCCATCTGTGCTATATATATAATATCTTGTACTTATATTATTGTTAATATATATAATATAATTTATATGTATATTTCTTAGTCCTAAGGAATAAATACTTTATTCTTGCTTGTGCCAATCATGTGGTTACACTGGTGACCCGCTCTATATTACAGCAATTCTAACATGACCCTAGACAACAAGTTTCTTAATGCTGTACAGGGTTACGAGCCGTAACGAACGATCTGGTAACACACTACACCACATCAGACCCACAAAAGATATAAAAATTTTGAATTATTTACCCCAAATATCTCAGCCTCCCAATGGCACCCAGAGTGGTGACGGGTTACTTTACGTTTTTTTCATCAAGCTATTGTCAATGTGGGAAAACTCGGATCAATGCAATATGCACTAACTTTCTTAAACTACAAGTAAAGTTTAACAAACTTTAGACAATACCCTCCAGTGGGCCTGGAACCCAGAAAGTGCAACTTCCTTCCAGTAGCTTCCGTAATGAGTACGCCTAATCCCACTACACCACATCAGACTCTCAAAAGAGATAGAGATTTCAAAGTATTTACCCCAAATATCTCCACCTCCCATGGGCAACTAGAGTGGTGAGGGTTTACTTCACGTTATTTTTTTACCTCAAATATCTCACCTCCCAATGGCAACCAGAGTGGTGAGCAGTTA
>WNGS01041017.1:22294-36243 GCA_020271785.1 Procambarus virginalis | reverse complement strand
ACCCCCCAGTGGGGCTTGGACCCAGCAAGCACAACTACCTTCCAGTAGTCGCCATACTATTGTGCCTTAGCCCACTACTCCACAAAAGACCCTCGAAAGAGATAGAGATTTCGAAGTAGTTACCCAAAATATTTCCCCTCTCAAGGGCAACCAGAGTGGTGAGAGGAACTTCACTGTTTTTTCATCAAGCTACTGTTACTGTGGGAAATTGTGTCTATGCAATATGCACTAACTTTTTAAACCACAAATTAAGTTTAACAAACTTTAGACAAAACCCATCAGTTGGCACCGAACCCAGAGAGCACAACTACCTCCCAGTACCTGCCATAACTAGTATGCCTTAGTCCACTACACACATCAGACCCTTAGAAGAGATAGAGATTTCAAAGTATTTACCTCAAGTATTTCCACCTCCCAAAGGCAACCAGAGTGATGAGCAGTTATTTCAGCAGTTAAGTTTGTTAAAGTTTAACAAACTTTAGACAAAACCAACCAGTTGGCGCTGAACGAGAAAGCACAACTACCTTCCAGTAGCTGCCATAAGTAGTACGCCTTAGCCCAGTGCACCACATCAGACCCTCAAAAGAGATAGATATTTCCAAGTGTTTACCCCAAATATCTCAACCTCCCATGAGCAAACAAGAGTGGTTAAGGGAATACTTCATGTGTTTTCATTAAGCCAATGTCAATGTGGGAAAACACGTGTCTATGAAATATGCACTAACATTTTAAACCACAAGTAGAGTTTAACACACTTTAGACAACCCACCATTTGGCGCGGAACCCAGAAAGCACAGCTACCTTCCAGTAGCTGCCATAAGTAGTACGCCTTAGTCCACTATGTTACGTACCTCTATAAGCTACGTATTAAATACATTTAATTTGTACTTCTACATTAATTTGTACTTATATATATGCCTTGTTTTATCTGATTATATGTATGTACATCTAATATTCTTTACTTGTATGTAAGATATGTGTTGCCTGATTATATGTTGAATTAGGCCTAACTTTTCCACCCGTGGGAACGATGATTTATCTCGGTTGATTTCGTGGGAAAGTGTTTTATTTATGATCATCAGTAGGAATCACTGATGGGATTCTGTAATTGTTGGAACATTGGGGGGCACATTCCGTGAGAAAACTCCTAGTTCCTGGTGGCGGGGGAGCGTTGCCAATATTTCCCTTTGTTATTTTATTTTAATTACTGCATGTATTAATTTACATTATTTTTGTTATGCATGTTATTCTGACCATTTACTAAGTTACTTTAAGATTACTCTTGTCACATTATTTTGCTCCATGTAAGTTTAATTAAATAATGTTAGTTTGGCAATTTTCCGCGGGGCAGAAGCAATGTTTGACTCCCGCAGTTTAAGTAATCAGTAACTCGCACGGGACAGGAGAGATAACAACTTGGGAGATAAGTCTGTTAATATTTGTTTGCCATACATACATTTATATTATAAGAGAGACATTACTTTAATTTGCTTTATAAGTGATCTTGTCCATCTGTGCTATATATATAATATCTTGTACTTATATTATTGTTAATATATATATATAATTTATATGTATATTTCTTAGTCCTAAGGAATAATACTTTATTCTTGCTTGGTGCCAATCATGTGGTTACACTGGTGACCCGCTCTATATTACAGCAATTCTAACATGACCCTAGACAACAGTTTCTTAATGCTGTACAGGTTACGAGCCGTAACGAAAGATCTGGTAACACACTACACCACATCAGACCCACAAAGATATAAAATTTTGAATTATTTACCCCAAATATCTCAGCCTCCCAATGGCACCCAGAGTGGTGACGGGTTACTTTACGTTTTTTTCATCAAGCTATTGTCAATGTGGGAAAACTCGGATCAGTGCAATATGCACTAACTTTCTTAAACTACAATAAAGTTTAACAACTTTAGACAATACCCTCCAGTGGGCTGGAACCCAGAAGTGCACCTTCCTTCCAGTAGCTTCCGTATGAGTACGCCTATCACTACACCACATCAGACTCTCAAAAGAGATAGAGATTTCAAAGTATTTACCTCAAATATCTCCACCTCCCATGGCAACCAGAGTGGTGAGCAGTTATTTCACGTTTTATTCATCACGCCATTGTCAATGAGGGAAACTCGTGTTAATGCAATATGCAGGACTTGCTTAAACCACAAGTGAAATTTAACAAACTTTACACAATACTCTCCAGTGGGCCTTAAACCTAGCAAGCACAACTACCTTCCAGTAGCTGCCATAACTAGTACGCCTCAGCCCACTACTCCACAAAAGTTCCTCAAAAGATATAGAGATTCGAAGTATTTACCCTTAATATTTCCACCTCTAAGAGCAACCAGAGTGGTGGGGGGGTTACTTCTCGTTTTTTCATCAAGCCACTGTTATTGTGGGAAAATCTTGTCAATGCAATATGCACAAACTTGCTTAAACCACAAGTGAAGTTTAACATTCTTCAGAAAACACCCACCAATGGGCCTCGAACCCAGAAAGCACAAGTACCTTCCAGTAGCTGCCATAATGAGTACCCCTAATCCTACTAAACCACATCAGACTCTCAAAAGAGATAGAGATTTCGAAGTATTTACCCCAAATATCTCCACCTCCCAAGGGCTATTAGAGTGGTGAGCGGATACTTCACTTTTTTTCAAGCCACTGTCAATGTGGGAAAACTCGTGTCAATGAAATATGCACTACGTTTTTTAAACCACAAGTGAAGTTTAACAAACTTTAGACAAAATCCACCAGTTGGCACCAAACCCAGAAAGCACAACTACCTTCCAATAGCTGCCATAAGTAGTAGCCTTAGTTCACTGCACCCGATCAGACCCACAAAAGATGTAGAGATTTTGAAGTATTTACCCCAAACTTCTCCAGCTCTGAAGTGCAACCAGAGTGGTGATGGGCTACTTCACCTGTTGTTCATCAAGCTACGTTCAATGTAGGAAAACTCGTGTCTATGCAATATGCACTAATTTTCTTAAACCACAAGTGAAGTTTAACAAACTTTAGACAACACCCACCAGTGGGGCTTGGACCCAGCAAGCACAACTACCTTCCAGTAGCCGCCATAACTATTGTGCCTTAGCCCACTACTCCACAAAAGACCCTCGAAAGAGATAGAGATTTCGAAGTAGTTACCCAAAATATTTCCACCTCTCAAGGGCAACCAGAGTGGTGAGAGGATTACTTCACTGTTTTTTCATCAAGCCACTGTTACTGTGGGAAAATTGTGTCTATGCAATATACACTAACTTTTTTAAACCACAAATGAAGTTTAACAAACTTTAGACAAAACCCACCAGTTGGCACCGAACCCAGAGAGCACAATTACCTCCCAGTACCTGCCATAACTAGTATGCCTTAGTCCACTACACCACATCAGACCCTTAGAAGAGATAGAGATTTCAAAGTATTTACCTCAAGTATTTCCACCTCCCAAAGGCAACCAGAGTGGTGAGCAGTTATTTCACATTTATTCATCAAGATATTGTCAATGTGTTAAAACTCATGTCTATGCAATATGCACTAACTTGCTGAAACCACAAGTGAAGTTTAACAAACTTTAGACAACTCCCACCAGTGGGCCTTGAAACCAGAAAGCACAGCTACCTTCCAGTTGCTGCCATAATGAGTATGCCTAATCCCACTACACCACATCAGACTGGTGTGGTTCTTCAGCTATATCTCGATCTGGTTAGGCCGTATTTAGTTCATGCAGTCCAGTTTTGGTCGCCATACTACAGAACGGATATAAATTCACTTGAACGTGTCCAGCATAGGATGAGTAAGTTAATTCCCCAAATTAGAAATCTTTTATATGAAGAAAGATTAAAAAGCTTAAGTTGCATTTGCTGGAAAGGCGAAGAGTTAGGGGTGACATGATAGAGGCTTACAAGTGGATGAATGGACATAACAAAGAGGATATTAATAGGGTATTAAAAAGTATCAACACAAGACAGAACACGAAACAATGGATATAAATTGGATAAGTTTAGATTTAGGAAAGACTTGGGGAAATACTGGTTCAGTAACAGGGTTGTTGATTTCTGGAACCAATCGCCGCGTAACGTGGTGGAGGTGGGGTCCCTCGATTGTTTCAATCGTGGTTGACATGTATATGAGTGGGATTGGGTGGTTATAAACAGGAGCTGCCTCGTATGGGCCAATAGGCCTTCTGCAGTTGCATTTGTTCTTATGTTCTTATGTTGTTCTTATGTTCCAATAGCTGCCATAAATAGTACGCCTTAGCCCACTACACCACAACAAACCCTAAAAAAAGATAGAGATTTAGAGGCATTTACCCAAAATATATCCACCTCACAAGGACAACCAGAGTGGTGAAGGGGTTACTTCACGTTTTTTTCATCAAGCCACTGTCAATGTGGGAAAACTCGTGTCTATGCAATATGCACTAACTTCCTTAAACCACAAGTGAAGCTTAACAAAATTTAGACAACAACCACCAGTGGGCCTTGAACTCAGCAAGCACAACTACCTTCCAGTAGCTGCCATAACTAGTACGCCTTAGCCCACTACTCCACAACAGACTCTCATAAGAGAGAGAGATTTCGAAGTATTTACCCCAAATATCTCCACCTCCAAAGGGCAACTAAAGTGGTGTGGGGTTACTTCACGTTTTTTCATCAAGCCACGTTCAATGTGGAAAAACTTGTGTCTCTGCAATTCGCACTAACTTACTTAAAGTACTAGTGAAGTTTAACAAACTTTAGACAACACCCACCAGTGGGCCTTGAACCCAGCAAGTACAACTACCTTCAAGTAGCTGCCATAACTAGTATGCCTTAGCCTACTACTCCACAAAAGACCTGCAAAAGAGATAGAGATTTTGAAGTATTTACCCCTAATATGTCCATCTCCCAAGGGCAACCAGAGTGGTGAGAGGGTTACTTCACGTTTTGCATGAAGCCACTGTCAATGTGGGAAAACTAGGGTCAATGCAATATTCACTAACTTTCTTAACCCCTTAACTGCGTTGCCTCCAAATATGACACCCCCGTGGTGCGCAAGAAATAAATTCTCTGGAAAAAATTCTTTTTTCTTTTTAAAGTGTCAAAAACCCTTCCCTTAGTATGGGTATGTAAAAATAAGGTCGAAATTGTACTTACTTTGGCTGCTATGGGGTCCGTAAGTTGGGGCGTGACGTCATCATTCCCCGTGCTCCCGTGCCGTAAGCTCCCGGGGCGGGTGGGGTGCTCGGGGCGGGGCGCGCGAGTTGTTGCGAATATATTTTCATTCATTTTTTTCGCACAGTTCCAAATACATTTTATTTGTTTTTACGTGCTAATCGTGTGTATAATGAACACGTACACTATATTATGGCAGTAAAACATCCATACTGTCTGAAGACACTGTGTTACGTGCATGACACTTGTGTACACATATGCAGCACATATTTACTATGTATCATGCTAATTTATGTATATATACAATCTATTTACACACTATACACTGTCACACACTATATACATTCACCATCAATACACTCAGAACACCGCGAGAGAGAGCTGCCACACCCAGCCAGCCCTCCCTCACTTCTCCAACATTGTATTCGCCAACTTTGCCCCCTCCCATCATACAGTTATTCACACCAATGTTTCACGTTCATTTATGTATATTTACAACATATGTACACACTATACACTGTCACACACCATATACATTTACCATCAACACATTCAGAACATCGCGTAGCAGCTGCTTCACCAATAGGAGCTGCCTCGTATGGGCCAATAGAAGCTGCCTCATATGGGCCAATAGGAGCTGCCTCATATGGGCCAATAGCAGCTGCCTCGTATATGCCAATAGCAGCTGCCTCGTATGGGCCAATATGAGCTGCCTCGTATGGGCCAATAGGAGCATTTGGCCATGAACACATTCAGAACACCTCGAGTGAGAGCAGCCACACCCAGCCAGTCTCCCTCACTCCAACATCTTACTCGCCAACATTGCTCCTCCCACCATACTGGTATAGTTCTTATTACACATGTTCTATATACCTATCTACATGTTTTATGTACCAGAACTATGCAAGTAAGCCGGTATTGTGTCCAAACAGTACAGTGGCCACCATACACTGCATGAAAAATCACACAGCAGACGACGCTACGATTACGTCACATCCCTCACCAAAATAGCTCCTCTCAACATTCTCCTGGTGCTGTTCTTACACTATATACACACTATATATATACCCATGTACACATGTTTTGCCCATAGCGAACCACTAAGCTAGTATGGTGAGCAAAACAAGAGTGGCAGCCACACACACACACACAATGAGGCTACCTCAATTCTCGCCCTCCCTCCTTCACCAAAATTCCTCCCTCCACAATACTACGCACAACGCTAATTATAACCACAATCCTGGTCACTAATTCCTGTAAATGAATAATTGACCATACGTTTATTTTGAAAAGGAACCTAAGAAATCATTTGAAAATTCCTAGATGGACGAAATAATGCTGTGGTGCTGTGGCAAGCGCTGTGAACATCGTGAACAGCATTGAATCACTGATATTTGAACATTGTACCCAGTCATTATCACACTCAGGCTCTTCTATAATACTATCATGGCTAAATAATACAAGTTATATATATTTTGACATTATTAGGCGATGCTGTGGTCACACGCTGAACAGCAGTGCTGTGCGCTCATGCTGGGAGCGCCAGCCTTGGTTGCTCACTCACTACTGAGGCTCCCACACCCGGGAATGTGGACCACGATTTTTTTTAAAGATGGCGTCTGTTTACAAGAGCCCTGAGGAAGCTGATGTGAACCCCATGTAGCCGCGGGAGTTTTGAATGGAACGTGAAAAATACAAATACCCAGAGGCGCGTTGCAGAAACCAGACGTGAGCCTGCAGGCGCGTTTGCGCAGTTTAAGGGTTAAACCATAAGTGAAGTTCAACAAACTTTAGACAACACCCACCAATGGGCCTAGAATCCATAAGACACAACTACCTTCCAGTAGCTGCCATAACTAGTACGCCTTAGCCCAGTACACCACATCAGACCCTCAAAACAGATAGAGATTTCGAAGTATTTACCCCAAATATCTCCACCTCCCATGGGTAACTAGAGTGGTGAGGGTTACGTCAGTTTTATTCATCAAGCTTCTGTCAATGTGGGAAAACTCGGGTCTATGCAATATGCTCTAACATTCTTAAACCACAAGTGAAGTTTAACATTCTTCAGATAACACCCACCAGTGGGCCTCGAACCCAGAAAGCAAAAGTACTGTTTAGTAGCTGCCATAATGGGTACGCCTAATCCCACTACTCCACATCAGACTCTCAAAAGAGATAGAGATTTCGAAGTATTTACCCCAAATAACTCCACCTTCCATGGGCAACTAGAGTGGTGAGGGGTTACTTAACGTTTTTTCATCAAGCCACTGTTTTTGTGTGAAAATCGTGTCTATGCAATATGCACTACCTTTTTTAAACTGCAAGTGAAGTTTAACAAACTTTACACAATACCCTCCAGTGGGCCTGGAACCCAGAAAGTGCAACTTCCTTCCAGTAGCTTCCGTAATGAGTACGCCTAATCCCACTACACCATATCAAACTCTCAAAAGAGATAGAGATTTCGAAGTATTTACCCCAAATATCTCCACCTCCCATGGGCAACTAGAGTGGTGAGGGTTACTTCACGTTTTTTTCATGAAGCTATTGTTATTGTGGGAAAATCGTGTCTATGCAAAATGCACTAACTTTTATATTTACAATTAAAGTTTAATAAACTTTAGACAGAACCCACCAGTTGGCACCAAACCCAGAGAGCACAACTTCCTTCCAGTAGCTGCCATAACTAGTACTCTTTTGTCCACTCCACAACATCAGACGTTCAAAAGAGATAGAGATTTCAAAGTATTTACCTCAAATATCTCCACCTCCCAATGGCAACCAGAGTGGTGAGCAGTTATTTCACGTTTATTCATCAAGCCATTGTCAATGAGGGAAAACTCGTGTTAATGCAATATGCACTGACTTGCTTAAACCACAAGTGAAGTTTAACAAACTTACACAATACTCTCCAGTGGGCCTTAAACCTAGCAAGCACAACTACCTTCCAGTATCTGCCATAACTAGTACGCCTCAGCCCACCTACTCCACAAAAGTCCCTCAAAAGATATAGAGATTCGATAATTACCCTTAATATTTCCACCTCCCAAGAGCAACCATAGTGGTGGGGGGTTACTTCTCGTTTTTTCATCGAGCCACTGTTATTGTGGGAAAATCTTGTCTATGCANTTATAAAATGTAAAAGACTGTTTACTCACACATTAATAAATAAATAAATTATGCTTCGAAAAAATCAACAAAAAGAGTCTAAAAAATAATTGAAACAGTCCATGACGCTAGGTCGATCCTTCCTGCTCCAAACATTTTCTCAGTGTAACTATCTCCGTCTTGGCAAATATGACACTTAAAAAACCCTAACGAAGACTAGTGTCCCTCATATATGACCTCGTACAAATACAGTCTGCAGAAACCCATTCTAGAAATTTCATAAATAGTGAAGTTTGGATTCCAGATTATCTACATGTATTAAACAGATGGAGGACGCACGAGAAGCAGGTCTGTATGTTACTCTCTTACTTGTTATAAAGAAATGTTAAGGTACTCATATGATGTGGTTGAGATATTAGTGATCAAAGTAGAGAACAAAAGTTTAGTAATTATCCTCTTATAGCGACCCCTCAGATGCAGCAGTCGCAGAGTGAGATCAGGAATTATCCTCCTATAGCGACCCCTCAGATGCAGCAGTCGCAGAGTGAGATCAGGAATTATCCTCTTATAGCGACCCTCAGATGCAGCAGTCGCAGAGTGAGATCAGGAATTATCCTCCTATAGCGACCCCTCAGATGCAGCAGTCGCAGAGTGAGATCAGGAATTATCCTCTATAGCGACCCCTCAGATGCAGCAGTCGCAGAGTGAGATCAGGAATTATCCTCTTATAGCGACCCCTCAGATGCAGCAGTCGCAGAGTGAGATCTAAATATGAAGTATCGAGACTGAAGACAACAAACCCGGCACAATGATTGTCCTTACAGGAGACTTCAACCTCTCAGAATTGAGGTGTAAGATTATAAATAATAATATTAATATATACTTGACAGAATGACAGGAAGTAGTGTAGATTGGCAGACATAAAGCCGAACTAACGAGAGACTGTGACAAGATAAGGGAATGCGCTAAGCCCCAGTGTATATAGCCACTGTGTGACAAGTTCGCCTTAAACCAAATAAAAACCACTAGATAATAGACTTAACACGCTCGACCTGATCTTCATGAACATTGAACGAATCGGTGACATATAATTTCAAATACAACTTACTCGGATCACACCTCAGAGTTGTAAAAATAAAATATATGATGTCCAAAAGACATATACAGTATAGTAATGTTTCCTCCGTCCTGTTCACATTTAAGTACTAAGATAGCGATTCGACAGTTAAGTCACCAATATAACAGTACAGATGGGCGGTTAAACTAGGCAGTGGAAACAGGAGGCCAGACCCAGGATACAGAATAGGAGATGAAGTACTTCATGAAACGGACAGAGAGAAAGATCTAGGGGTTGACATCACACAAAACCTGTCTCCTGAAGCCCACATAAAGATAATTACATCTGCGGCATATACGAAGCTGGCTAACATCAGAACAGCCTCAGGAACCTGTGAAAGGAATCATTCAGAACTTTGTGTACCACATATGTAAGACCAATGCTGGAGTATGCGGCCCCAGCATGGAGCCCGTACCTTGTCAAGCACAAGACGAAACTGGAAAAAGTTCAGAGGTATGCCACTAGGCTAGTCCCAGAACTAAGAGGCATAAGTTACGAGGAAAGGCTGCGGGAAATGCACCTCACAACACTGGAAGACGGAAGAGTAAAAGGAGACATGATCACTACCTACAAAATTCTCTGAGGAATTGCCAGGGGTAGATAAGGTAAACTGTTTAACACTGGTGGTACGCGAACAAGGGGACACAGGTGGAAACCGAGTACCCAAATGAGCCACAGGATGATAGAAAGAACTTTTTCAGTGTCAGAGTAGTTAACAGGTGGAATGCATTAGACAGTGATGTGGTGAAGGCTGACTCCATACACAGTTTCAAATATAGATATAATAGAGCCCAATAGGCTCAGGAATCTGTACACCAGTTGATTGACAGTTGAGAGACGGGACAAAGAGCCAGAGCTCAACCCCCGCAAGCACAACTAGGTGAGTACACCACACACACACACACACACACACACACACACACACACACACACACACACACACACATACATATGGGGGTTGACATCGCGCCAGACCTGTCCCCTGCCGCTCATATCAAGAGGATAACATCAGCGGCATATGCCAGGCTGGCCGACATAAGAACGGCATTCAGAAACTTGTGTAAGGAATCATTCAGAGCTTTGTATACCACATATGTCAGGCCAATCTTGGCGTATGCAGCCCCAGCATGGAGTCCATATCTAGTCAAGGATAAGATCAAATTGGAAAGGTTCAAAGGTTTGCCACCAGACTAGTACCCGAGCTGAGAGGTATGAGCTACGAGGAGAGACTACGGGAATTAAACCTCACTTCGCTGGAAGACAGAAGAGTTAGGGGGGACATGACCACCACATTCAAGATTCTAAAGGGAATTGATAGGGTAGATAAAGACAGGCTATTTAACACAAGGGGCACACGCACTAGGGGACACAGGTGGAAACTGAATGCCCAAATGAGCCACAGAGATATTAGAAAAACTTTTTTAGTGTCAGAGTGGTTGACAAATGAAATGCATAAGGAAGTGATGTGGTGGAGGCTGACTCCACACACAATTTCAAGTGTAGATATGATAGAGCCCAATAGGCTCAGGAACCTGTACACCTGTTGATTGACAGTTGAGAGGCGGAACCAAAGAGCCAGAGCTCAACTCCTGCAAGCACAATTAGGTGAGTACATACACCTCTTTTATATACATATAGATTGATACCGTGTGTTAAGTATCAATCATAATCTCATAATAATCTCTATAATCTCTCGAGTTATGGTCCAGCCGATGCTGCAGTTACTGCAACTCCGCTGTCGGTTCCATCTCGAATATCCGCGAGTACTTGTATCCAAGATGAGTTTTAGCTGTAGCACATTCTGTTCCTCGACCACTGCCATGATTCGTCCACAGTGACTGAGATTGTTGGCTGCAACCGGCTTGTACCCCAACATAAAGATTGTGGCGTGTTCTTATACATCTTTCGTTCCTCAATCCCTCTTCCCGGTGCTGTTGCAGGATAACGGGCTACCTCAAATTTGCTGAAAGATCTTACAGATGAACGTATTCAAAATTGTCTCTTTTCGGCACCCTTGGCATCCAGTAATACAAATTGTTATATTCTCAGATTCTAAAATGAGAGAATTTGCAGGACCTTGATGACCCATCCTCAATTGGTTAGCATTTTCACAGCTATTTTGATTTTAGCGACTGTCCATCTGCCTGTCTTTTTCTAAAATTTTGTAGTGCAGGTTTTGAGTCTGTAACATTCACTGTTACCCTTCTGTTCTGGGTAGCTTAATGTTTGCGTTAAGGAGGCGTGGGTCCACATTCCCTGCTTTTTCTTTCTTGTCGTTTGAAAGGTATTATCTCTAGTTACATGCTGCTCCAGCCCTGCCGGAACAACCGTGGACATCTTCAGAAAAAACTGGACTGTTTTCTAAGAGAAGTTCCGGACCAGCCGGGCTGTGGTGGGTATGTGGGCCTGCGGGTCGCTCCAAGCAACAGCCTGGTGGACCAAACTCTCACAAGTCGAGCCTGGCCTCGGGCCGGGCTTGGGGAGTAGAAGAACTCCCAGAACCCCATCAAGCAGGTACCATTTGTGGTATTAGCAGATCCTTCAGTCAATGGGTGATGTAACCGCTGGTTTTCTCCTGAATGTTTGTCTAAAACGTTGCTTGGTACGTTGTTACTACCAGCACTTAATGACAATTCAAATATTTACCACATTCTGTGTAACGCTTTTGTCCCTTTCCTGGACATGTGTGACGTAGTGGTTGGCGCAGTCTGCTCCCAATTGAATGGTGGTCCAGAGTTCAGCTTCAAGACAAGGTGAGACGTTTGGGCACATTTCCTGTTGTGGGTTGCATACTGGGTCAGTCGATAGCCTAACAGGCTCGCTGCCATCGATGATGGGAGACCAGGTCATGCATTCCCGAGTGCTGATGTGTGAGGAAGCCGCCTTGCCTGAAAGTACAATTATTACATTGAAGACCACATATCACGGAAGGTTTGTTCGTGACAAACTTACACACAAATTTACAGTATTATCTGGCCTTGGCGTATACAGTCCACTTCTGTAACGTCCAGCCACAGTTGCTGTAAGCACTTATCATTTATGGGCGGCGGGTTGAAATAAACACAATTACTGGTCAATGTAAGTCAGTAAGGTTAAGCAAACTAGTTAACTAAATTAAACGAAATTTATATTTTGATATTGAATTAAAAGCATTTTATTTGTTCAGTAATTGTTCTTAATGAATATCTCGGCAAAATTATTTATATTAAATTTTGATATGGCTCAAGTGGCGTTTATTGTACAAGTATGTAGGCAAATTTTCTTGATTATTTCCTCAGATTATTAATGCTCTTGATGCCGTTTTATTAGGAATATTACAATATTTAGAAACATACAGAGGCCTACAATATACATTCTTACATGTTTAATTGAAGATTCTGGCACAGCTTGCATAAATTATAACTTTTATAGTTACCTGTTTACCAGTAAATCGAATATTGTACTGGTGAACAGGTAACTATATCTGTTCACAGAACAGGTAACAAATATCAGTGGTAATAAATAAATAATAAATAAATAAATAAATAAATATGTTTATTCAGAAAGGTACATACATAAAGTGATTTACATAAGTGGATCGATTTATAGATAGAGCTAGTACATACAATGCCTAAAGCCACTATTACGCAATGCGTTTCGGGCAAGAAAAACATTAATATCTAAAACTTAATACTAATTGTGCAAAAAGAATAAAATGTATTGAGAACAGATACAAATAAAGATAAAAAAAAGGGGGGAACATGACTGAAAAAGCAGCACAAATACAATAGGTATACAAACAGCGTTGAAAAAAAAATAACAGACATGGGTTGACAATAGAGGGGTAAGGTAGGTTACAGGGAATTTATCAGGTAGTGTTTAGTTTTAATCTTAAACTGGTTGAGAGAGGTACAGTCTTTAACATGGTTGGGAAGGTCATTCCACATTCTGGGTCCCTTGATTTGTAGAGATTTCTAGTTTGATTAAGTCGTACTCTTGGAATATCAAAACTGTATTTATTTCTGGTGTGGTGCTCATGGGTTCTGTTACAACTATCAATGAAGCTTTTGAGATCAGGATTGGCATTACAGTTCAGCGTTTTATATATGTATAATACACATGAGAGAATGTGCAGTGACTTAATATCTAGCATATTCAGAGATTTGAATAGGGGTACCGAGTGATGTCTGAGGCCAGAGTTGGATATTGTCTTATAGCAGCCTTTGTGTTGAGTAATTAGAGGACGTAAATGATTTTGGGTAGTAGACCCCAAGCACAAATACCATAGTTGAGATATCCCAGGCGTATTCTGGTCACTATAACATCACATTGCCGGTTCTTGTTCTATTAGTCCCATATGTGAATGTTTCCTCACGATATCTATCATAATATTTAATGCTACAACTTTCAGGTCTTTGTGAATTTGTTAGGTCGGTGAAATCTTCATTAGATATTTCCATTCATTCATTCAGTGTGGTGAGGGTTACTTCACGTTTTTTTATAAAGCAACTGTCAATGTGGGAAACTCGTGTCTATACAATATGCACTAACTTGTTTAAACCACAAGAATTTTAACA
>WNGS01041017.1:0-18267 GCA_020271785.1 Procambarus virginalis | reverse complement strand
ACAGGTTTTTTCTCACAATCTTCTCCATCACCTTGCATGGTATACAAGTTAAGGACACTGGCCTGTAGTTCAGTGCCTCTTGTCTGTCACCCTTTTTGTATATTGGTACTACATTAGCAGTCTTCCATATTTCTGGTAGGTCCCCCGTTTCCAGTGACTTACTATACACTATGGAGAGTGGTAAGCAAAGTGCTCCTGCACACTCTTTCAATACCCATGGCAAGATTCCATCCGGCCCAACAACTTTTCTCACATCCAGCTCCAATAGGTGCTTTTTGACTCATCTCTTGTAATTTCGAACCTATCCAAGGTCGCCTGGTTTGCTGCCACCTCTCCCAGCGCCGTGATATCTCCCTGTTCTATTGTAAAGACCTCCTGGAATCTTTTGTTGAGTTCTTCACACACTCTTTGTCATTCTCTGTGTACCTGTCCTCGCCCACCCTAAGTTTAATCACCTGTTCCTTCACTGTTGTCTTCCTCCTGATGTGACTGTGTAGTAGCTTTGGTTCAGTCTTGGCTTTATTAGCTATATCATTTTCATACCTATTCTCAGCTGCTCTTCTCACACTGACATACTCGTTCCTGGTTCTCTGGTATCTCTCTCTACTTTCTGGCATTCTGTTATTACGAAGTTCCTCCATGCCCTTTTGTTCAGCTCCTTTGCTTTCATACATTCCCTATTAAACCACGGATTCTTCCTTTGCTTCTCTGTTTTTTCTTGTTGGGCTGGGACAAACCTGCTTACAGCCTCCTGACATTTTTGGGTGACATAGTCCATCATGTCTTGTACGGACTTGGTTCCGAGTTCTGTGTCCCAATGTATATCCCATAGGAATTTATTCATCTCCTCATAGTTTCCCTTTCTGTACGCCAGCCTTTGGTTCTCAGTTCTTTTTTGGGGGTGATAATTCCTAGCTCAACAGGTACTCAAAGCTCAATACACTATGATCACTCATTCCCAAGGGGGCTTCCAACTTAACTTCCCTTATATCCGACTCATTTAGGGTAAATATCAGATCAAGCAAGGCTGGTTCGTCCCCTCCTCTCATTCTTGTCGGTCCCTTGATGTGTTGACTTAGAAAGTTTCTTGTTGCCACATCCAGCAGCTTAGCTCTCCATGTGTCTGGGCCTCCGCGTGGGTCTCTGTTCCCCCAATCTATCTTCCCATGGTTGAAGTCTCCCATGATTAGAAGTCTGGATCCGTTCCTGCTAGCCACAGAAGCTGCTCTCTCTATTATATTGATGGTGGCCATGTTGTTTCTATCATATTCCTGTCTGGGTCTTCTGTCATTCGGTGGGGGGTTATATATGCCAACTATTATAATTTTCTGTCCTCCAGTTGCAATGGTGCCTGATATGTAGTCCCTGAAACCGTCACAGTTCTGAATTACCATCTCTTCGAAACTCCAACCTTCTCTTAGTAGCAAAGCCACACCACCTCCTCCTCTCCCTTCTCTCTCTTTCCTCACTACATAGTAGCCCTGTGGAAACACTGCATTTGTTATGATTTTCGTTAGCTTTGTTTCTGTGAGTGCTATTATGTCTGGGTTTTCGTCTAGTGCCCACTCTCCAAGTTCACTAGTTTTATTTGTAATCCCATCTATGTTAGTGTACATCGCCTTGAAGCACACTTTCTTCTGTTCATTTACATATCCCTTTCTTGGAGAGTATTCTACTGGTGTGGGAAGCTGTTCCGTGGGTGAGAGGATCTGTGAATTGGTTTGCAGGGTCGCAGAGGGTTTTGGGGTGGGGGGTGGGGGTTTAAGGAAAGGGGGAACGGGTAGGGTGTGGGTTAAGGAGATAGGGGGGACATGGAGGATACAGGGTGAGGGGGGAGGAGGAATAGGGAGGGTATGGGATGAAGGGGAAGGGGGACTGGGGGGGAAAGGTTGGAGGGGGGACATGATGGGAATGGGGATGGGGTGTCGGGGTCAGATGGGGTGGGGGGGAGGGGGGGTGGGTGGAGGCAGGTAGGGTGAGGGGAAAGAAGGGTTTCTATACAGAGGGGTTGGTGGTGTTGCCCCCCCCCCCTCTGGTGTTGCTGGGATGCTGGTTCTGGGTTCCCCTCTTGTCTCTGGGACTGCTGTGTTGGGGGGGCTGTGATTTCCTGGTTTGCTCCTCTCTCCCTGCGCTTCCTCCTTGCCTCTGCTGCCCTGGCTCTCCTCCTTCGTCCTGTCCCTCTGCAGGAATACTTGTTTGTATCCCTCCACATGTTGGAGACGACTCTTCCTTTCTAGAATATCCTCCTTCGTGTTTTCGTTTGCAAACACCACTTTACAAGTCGGTTTCTGTCCCTGTTGTACCAGCCCAACCTGAAAACCTTCTCAATGTTGTGTACAGCCCTTCCATCTGTAACCCTTCAGTAGCCCATGTACTGCGTCTCTATCCGTGCCATTCCATTCTTGCCTGTTGGATCCTTCCTGTTCTTTGATGCCTACAACTACCACTGATCTCTTTCTCTCCAGCAGTTGAGTGGTGCACCTTGCTGCTTCCTGTGAGGTAGCAGCTTGCATTGCTATCTCCCTCACTGTGGCCATTGCTTCTGAGCTCTTTTTCAATATGTCCGCAAATGTTTCAGGTACAGAGGCATTTCCTTCCAATGTAACATCCCACCTTCCCTTTGGATGATAATCTGATGCTCGGTCTCTTTATTTTTCGCTGTGAGAGATTTGATCTCCTCCCTTGCTGATGTCAGCTCACTTTGCAGGTTGTTAATTGTAATCCTCATTTCATTCAACTCCCTCCTGAATTCCTCCAGTACTTGGTGTAGCAATCCCTGCGTTTGATCGCCCTGTACCCTTCATGATACAATCAGCTGGTACCCTTCATGATACAATCAGCTGGTACCCTTTCTGATACAATCAGCTGGTACCCTTCATGATACAATCAGCTGGTACCCTTCATGATACAATCAGCTGGTACCCTTCATGATACAATCAGCTGGTACCCTTCATGATACAATCAGCTGGTACCCTTCATGATACAATCAGCTGGTACCCTTCATGATACAATCAGCTGGTACCCTTCATGATACAATCAGCTGGTACCCTTCATGATACAATCAGCTGGTACCCTTCATGATACAATCAGCTGGTACCCTTCATGATACAATCAGCTGGTACCCTTTCTGATACAATCAGCTGGTATCCTTCATGATACAATCAGCTGGTACCCTTCATGATACAATCAGCTGGTACCCTTTCTGATACAATCAGCTGGTACCCTTTCTGATACAATTAGCTGGTACCCTTCATGATACAATCAGCTGGTACCCTTCATGATACAATCAGCTGGTACCCTTCATGATACAATCAGCTGGTACCCTTTCTGATACAATCAGTTGGTACCCTTTCTGATACAATCAGCTGGTACCCTTCATGATACAATCAGCTGGTACCCTTTCATGATACAATCAGCTGGTACCCTTTCTGATACAATCAGTTGGTACCCTTTCTGATACAATCAGCTGGTGCCCTTCATGATACAATCAGCTGGTACCCTTCATGATACAATCAGCTGGTACCTTCATGATACAATCAGCTGGTACCCTTCATGATACAATCAGCTGGTACCCTTTCTGATACAATCAGTTGGTACCCTTTCTGATACAATCAGCTGGTACCCTTCATGATACAATCAGCTGGTACCTTTTGAGACACAATCAGTATCGATTACCTCACAACGACCAGGAGCTGGACCTCTTGAGGGAGCTTGAGATCACTTTGATCTCTTCTGAGAGCGTGAGACAGCTGGCCAGGTCCTGAGACAGCTGGCCAGGTCCTGAGACAGCTGGCCAGGTCCTGAGACAGCTGGTCAGGTCCTGAGACAGCTGGTCAGGTCCTGAGACAGCTGGTCAGGTCCTGAGACAGCTGGCCAGGTCCTGAGACAGCTGGCCAGGTCCTGAGACAGCTGGCCAGGTCCTGAGACAGCTGGCCACGTCCTGAGACAGCTGGTCAGGTCCTGAGACAGCTGGCCAGGTCCTGAGACAGCTGGCCAGGTCCTGAGACAGCTGGCCGGGTCCTGAGACAGCTGGACAGGTCCTGAGACAGATGGCCAGGTCCTGAGACAGCTGGCTAGGTCCTGAGACAGATGGCCAGGTCCTGAGACAGCTGGCCAGGTCCTAAGACAGCTGGACAGGTCCTAAGACAGCTGGACAGGTCCTAAGACAGCTGGACAGGTCCTAAGACAGCTGGACAGGTCCTAAGACAGCTGGCCAGGTCCTGAGACAGATGGCCAGGTCCTGAGACAGCTAGCGAGGTCCTGAGAGCTAAGGTAATGGGAATGGGCAGGATAAATAGACCAGAAGAGCAACACACCGAAGTAGTGGCATTTGGTTGATATCCGTCGGTGTAACGCAGTTGTGCCGGTCCGCAGAGTTGTGGGACCAGTAGTGCACCTGTGTACGCCACCCCCCCACCCCCCGGCCAAACACACACCGAAACTACGACGTTGGTACAACGTTCGAACAACACCTCCTAACCAGTTATAACAACCATGTAGCAAGTTGTAAGAACATTCTAATACGTCACAAACACGTTAAGCCAAGATGTAACAACTTTATTACAAGTTGTAACAAGCGGAAAATAGAGACAGTTTCGGTTTGTGTTTCCAGGGCCGAGCCTTCACCTCAAGCAGCACACATACCTGGATTGTACCTGGATGGGGTTCTGGGAGTTCTTCTACCTTCCCGAACCCGGCCTGGGGCCAGGCTTGATATGTAAGAGCTTGGTCCAACAGGCTGTTGTTTGGAGTGGCCCACAGGCCCCACGTATCTACTACAGCCCTATTGGTCCGGCACTTCTAGAAGAAAACTATTAAGTTTTCTCTTAAAGACGTCCAACTTTGTTCTGGCAATTTTTCTTATACTCGAGGGAAGGATGTTGAATAACCGCGGACCTCTGATGTTCATGCAGTGTTCTCTGATTGTGCCTATGGCACCCCTGTTCTTCACTATTCTGAATTTCCTTTGAAATAGAATGAAAACTCGAACAAGTCGCAAGGTTCGCTTCTAAATTAACCTACAAAATAAAGGAACTAAAATCAAGTCAAACTGAGAGCAGTGATCCTCACAACACTTGATGAGACACAATGGAGAAATGATCGAAATATACGAGATCCTTAAAAAGTAATTCAAATAATTACAAAGTTCATTAGCATGTTAAGCAAGTGAAGGAAACCAGAGTGAGTGAAGGGTAGAGGAGAGAGCCTGTCAGAGAGACGCAGTGAATCACCACTACAACAGGATGAGGGGTTCTGAGGGGGGGGGGTAATTAGTAGGGAAGCTACTTGGCAAAGTTTATGTTAAGCAACAATAGACCAAACTAGCAGNCCTAGCTTCAGAACTTTACATTTATCAGCATTAACTGCATCTGCCAGTCCTTTGACCATTTCAAAACCCTATCTAGATAAACTTGAAGTGATAGTGAGTCCTCCTCCGAATTAATTTCCCTACCGATTTTCGTATCGTCGGCAAAAACAGGGTTGTTGATTTGTGGAACCAATTGCCGCGTAACATTGTGGAGGTGGGGTCCCTCGATTGTTTCAAGCATGGGTTGGATATGTATATGAGTGGGATGGGTGGTTATAAATAGGAGCTGCCTCGTATGGGCCAATAGGCCTTCTGCAGCTGCCTTTGTTCTTATGTTCTTATGTTCTTACCTAGCCTCAGAACTTTACATTTATCAGCATTAAACTGCATCTGCCAGTCCTTTGACCATTTCAAAACCCTATCTAGATCACCTTGAAGTGATAGTGAGTCCTCCTCCGAATTAATTTCCCTACCGATTTTCGTATCATCGGCAAATTTGCAAATGTTGCTACTCAAACCCGAATCTAAATCATTTATATATATTATAAACAACAGAGGTCCCAAGACAGAGCCTTGAGGCACTCCATTTACAACATTTTCCCACTCTGACTTGACTCCATTTATACTAACTCTCTGTTTCCTTTGGTATAGCCATGCCCTAATCCAGCTTAATATAGCACCCCCAATACCATGAGCCTCTATCTTTTTAATCAGTCTTTCATGTGGCACTGTATCGAAAGCTTTGCTAAAGTCAAGGTACACAACATCACAATCCTTACCACTATCAACTACCTCAACTATGCTAGAATAAAAAGATACCAAATTTGTTAAACATGAATGGCCATTTATAAAACCATGTTCCGACTCGATTATTAATTTATGTTTTTCAAGATGAAGACGAATTTTATTTGCTATTATAGATTCGAGTAATTTTCCCACAATAGACGTTAGGCTAATTGGTCGATAGTTAGACGCAAGTGATCTATCTCCTTTCTTAAAACTGGTATCACATTAGCAACTTTCCAAAACTCTGACACTCTGCCTGACTCTATTGATTTATTAAATATGATTGACAGTGGGTCACAAAGCTCCTCTTTGCATTCTTTCAGCACTCTGGCAAACACTTCATCCGGCCCTGGGATTTGTTTGGTTTGAGTTTTACTATTTGTTTAAGAACATCCTCCCTGGTTCTTAAATAAAAATTAATAAAATTTAAAAAAATTAATAAAATTCTAAAATAAATTAATAATTGAGTCGCAACATGGTTTTATAAATGGCCGTCCATGTTTAACAAATTTGTTATCTTTTTATTCTAGCATAGTTGAGGCAGTTGATAGTGGTAAGGATTGTGATGTTGTGTACCTTGACTTTAGCAAAGCTTTTGATACAGTGCCACATGAAAGACTGATTAAAAAGATAGAGGCTCATGGTATTGGTGGTGCTTTATTAAGCTGGATTAGGGCATGGCTATACCAAAGGAAACAGTGAGTTAGTATAAATGGAGTCAAGTCAGAGTGGGAAAATGTTGTAAGTGGAGTGCCTCAAGGCTCTGTCCTGGACCCTCTGTTGTTTATAATATATATAAATGATTTAGATTCGGGTTTGAATAGTAACACTTGCAAATTTGCCTATGATACGAAAATCGGTAGGGAAATTAATTCGGAGGAGGACTCTCTATCACTTCAAGTTGACCTAGATAGGGTTTTGAAATGGTCAAAGGACTGGCAGATGCAGTTTAATGCTGATAAATGTAAAGTTCTGAGGCTAGGTAATGATGATAGAGTTACAAGATACGAGCTAGATGGTGTTGAGATTGCGAAGTCGGATTGCGAAAGGGATCTGGGAGTTATAATTAGTAAGAATTTAAAACAAAAGGATCAATGCCTAAATGTTCGTAATAAGGCAAATAGGACACTCGGATTTATTATTCGCAGCGTTAGTAACAAGACACCTGGTGTGGTTCTCAAGCTATATCTTGCTCTCGTTAGGCCCCATTTAGATTATGCAGTTCAGTTTTGGTCGCCATATTATAGAATGGATATAAATTCACTTGAACGTGTCCAGCGTAGGATGACTAAGTTAATTCCCCAAATTAGAAATCTTTCATATGAAGAAAGATTAACAAAGCTAAAATTGCATTCACTGGAAAGGCGAAGAGTTAGGGGTGACATGATAGAGGTTTACAAGTGGATGAATGGATATAACAAAGGGGATATTAATAGGGTATTAAAAGTATCAACACAGGACAAACGCGAAACAATGGGTATAAATTGGATAAGTTTAGATTTAGGAAAGACTTGGGTAAATACTGGTTCAGTAACAGGGTTGTTGATTTGTGGAACCAATTGCCGCATAACATTGTGGAGGTGGGGTCTCTCGATTGTTTCAAGCATGGGTTGGACATGTATATGAGTGGGATTGGGTGGTTATAAATAGGAGCTGCCTCGTATGGGCCAATAGGCCTTCTGCAGTTGCCTTTGTTCTTATGTTCTTATGTTCTTATGGTAACTGCTAAACTCATCAACCTGTCCTCGTCCCCACCCACATAGACTTGTTGGGCTGAAGGCATATTGTTAATCTGGGAGTTATGATTAGTAAGAATTTACAACCAAAGAATCAATGCATGAATGCTCGTAATAAGGCAAATAGGACACTGGGATTTATTAATCGAAGCGTTAGTAACAAGACACTTGGTGTGGTTCTTCAGCTATATCTTGCTCTGGTTAGGCCCCATTTAGATTATACAGTTCAGTTTTGGTCGCCGTACTATAGAATGGATATAAATTCACTTAAACGTGTCCAGCGTAGGATGACTAAGTTAATTCCCCAAATTAGAAATGTTTTGTATGAAGAAAGATTAATAGCCTACACCTAAGGACTAATAGCCTACACCTAATAACTAATAGCCTACACCTAAGGACTAATAGCCTACACATAAGGACTAATAGCCTACACCTAAGGACTAATAGCCTACACCTAAGGACTAATAGCCTACACCTAAGAACTAATAGCCTACACCTAAAGACTAATAGCCTACACCTAAGGACTAATAGCCTACACCTAAGGACTAATAGCCTACACCTAAGGACTAATAGCCTACACCTAAGGACTAATAGCCTACACCTAAGGACTTTTAACGCATTTGATGTGTTAGAGGACGAGTGCTGTGGTGAACGTGTTGTTCAACGAGGAGCCAAAGACAAATTAACGAGGAGCATTGAAACGCAGGTCCTTCAAACTGCTCCAAAGAAAAAGAGAGAATCGAAGCGAATTTTGGTTGTGGGAGATTCCCAGGTGAGATATTTAGACAGAACGTTTTGTGCCAGAGAAAGGGGGAACAGATTAAGGGTGTGCTATCCGGGAGCTGGAGTTGGTGATATTGTTGGAAACATGAATGATATTATGACGGGAAATGTGAACAAACCAATTATTTGTATTAGTGCAGGGGGTAATGATGTTAGAAGAGTTAGGAGTGAGGAACTAATACAGAGATTCAGGACAGCCATTGAATTAGTTAGGAGCAAGGGAGGAATCCCGATCATATGTGGCATTCTTCCAAGAAAGGAAGTGGGAAATGAATGGATGTCGAGGGCACTTGGTGTCAATTGCCGGCTGGAAAGATATTGCAAATCAAATGCAATATCTTTCATAGACAACTGGAAACACTTCTATGGAAGGAATGAAATGTATGCTCGTGATGGGGTGCATCTATCGAGAGCTGGGGTTGTTGCTGTTGCGAACTCGTTGGAAGAAGTGGTTAGAGGTGTTTGTTTGGGTTTAAACTGTTAGTAGATAGAGGTATGGGAATTGATTTGGAAGAAGGAGGTAATAAAAGTATGTGTTTGTGGGAGAAAGGAATTGGCAAAATTATCAGGGAAAGAGAAGGGCCTCAAAATAACTATTCACTTAGGGTATATTACACTAACAGTAGAAGTCTAAGAAATAAAATTAACGAATTAAATGCTCTTGTCTGCACAGAAAAAATATATATTATTGCACGCAGCTCTAGGAGGCCTTCTGGAAGGCAGATCTAGTATGGCCTCTAAAAGGCAGCTCTAGTATGGCATCTAAAAGGCAGCTCTAGTATGCCCTCTAAAAGGCAGCTCTAGTATGGCCTCTAAAAGGCAGCTCTAGTATGGCCTCTAAAAGGCAGCTCTAGTATGGCCTCTAAAAGGCAGCTCTAGTATGGCCTCTAAAAGGCAGCTCTAGTATGGCCTCTAAAAGGCAGCTCTAATATGATCTCTAAAAGGCAGCTCTAGTATGACCTCTAAAAGGCAGCTCTAATATGATCTCTAAAAGGCAGCTCTAGTATGGCCTCTAAAAGGCAGCTCTAGTATGGCCTTTAAAAGGCAGCTCCAGTATGGCCTCTAAAAGGCAGCTCTAGTATGGCCTCTAAAAGGCAGCTTTAGTATGGCCTCTAAAAAGGCAGCTCTAGTATGGCCTCTAAAAGGCAGCTCTAGTATGGCCTCTAAAAGGCAGCTCTAGTATGGCCTCTAAAAGGCAGCTCTAGTATGCCCTCTAAAAGGCAGCTCTACTATGGCCTCTAAAAGGCAGCTCTAGTATGGCCTCTAAAAGGCAGCTCTAGTATGGCTTCTAAAAGCCAGCTCTAGTATGGCCTCTAAAAGACAGCTCTAGTATGGCCTCTAAAAGGCAGCTCTAGTATGGCCTCTAAAAGGCAGGTCTAGTATGCCCTCTAAAAGGCAGCTCTAGGAGGCCCTCTGGAAGGCAGCTCTAGGAGGCCCTCTGGAAGGCAGCTCTAGTATGGCCTCTGGAAGGCAGCTCTAGTATGGCCTCTAAAAGGCAGCTCTAGTATGGCCTCGTAAAAGGCAGCTCTAGTATGGCCTCTAAAAGGCAGCTCAAGTATGGCCTCTAAAAGGCAGCTCTAGTATGGCCTCTAAAAGGCAGCTCTAGTATGGCCTCTAAAAGGCAGCTCTAGTATGGCCTCTAAAAGGCAGCTCTAGTATGGCCTCTAAAAGGCAGCTCTAGTATGCCCTCTGGAAGGCAGCTCTAGGAGGCCCTCTGGAAGGCAGCTCTAGGAGGCCCTCTGGAAGTCAGCTCTAGTATGGCCTCTAAAAGGCAGCTCTAGTATGGCCTCTAAAAGGCAGTTCTAGTATGGCCTCTAAAAAGCAGCTCTAGTATGGCCTCTAAAAGGCAGCTCTAGTATGGCCTCTAAAAGGCAGCTCTAGTATGGCCTCTAAAAGGCATCTCTAGTATGCCCTCTAAAAGGCAGCTCTAGGAGGCCCTCTGGAACGCAGCTACAGAGGTAGACTCCATCAGCTAACCTGAGGATTGAGACTCACGCAAGTGATTTATGCTTTCCATCTTTAAAGCCATCGGCTAGAGGTCTCCGGTTAGTGGGCCCCACCCACTGCCTCGAGCAGCTGCTGCTGCTGCTGCCTCCCGTGAACCACTGGCATTATTGTTCCTCTCCCGAGACAGGCACGGGAGCGGGCATTAAGTTCTAATATGGCTCCCAAGGAGCTAACTTACTTGCAGGAATTGCAGCACCGCGTAAAGAATGATATTTTGCGATACGCCGCTTGAGCAAGGAGTCTCCCGCGCGGGCGGATAGGTGCACCTTGAGTACTTAGCTTGAGTGCCTGGCACTTCGAGTAGTTAGGAGTGGAAGGCTGGCCTACCAACGCTCACACGTGGATCACCTCGTTAGCATTCGCTTCGTTAAGTAAGAACGGCGCCGTTCTTACCGGAACGGCGTTGTCACTTCTATCTTGAGGTTATCCTGAGATGATTTCGGGGGTTAGCGTCCCCACGGCCCGGTCCTCGACCAGGCTTCCTTTTTGTTATACACCCCCAGGAAGCAGCCCGTAGCAGCTGTCTAACTCCCAGGTACCTATTTACTACTAGCTAAAAGGGGGCATCAGGATAAAAGAAACATTTTGCCCATTTGTCTTCGCCTCCACCGGGGATCGAACCCGGAACCTCAGGACTACGAATCCGTACCGCTGTCCACCCAGCTGTCAGGCGCCCATTTCACCCCTTTCCGGTAACATCGTCAATGGTGTTGAGAGTGGGCATGATCGTGTGTACACACATGCTTGCGTGTACACACACGCTTGCGTGTACACATGTTGCGTGTACTCATGTTGTACTCATGTACGCGTGAGCAAGTGGTTGGAGGTAAGGGTACTGGGGCTTGGCTGGCTTTGCGAGTGTCCTCAGACGATCCTCTCCCACTTTGCCATGAGTGTGAGAGAGAGAATGAGTGGTCGCTTGAGTTCGAGGACGCCTCGATAATAGCGTCGCCTGCGAAGTATTGGCCCATATGACGCAAAGATCGATTACATCTTGTTTGCCCTTCCCCCTCTCTCCCCTTTCCCCTCCCCACCCCCTCCCCTCCCTTCATTGTCTCCCTTTGGAATTCAGGGACGCTATTCAGGGAGCCACATTCCACCCCTTTTATTGAAATGCCGACGGTGCATGGCCTCCCAGGGCGTTTTGGCGCGTTCTCTAGTTCCTCCCTTCTGCTCTTTCACGCTTTCTTTCTTCCTTCCCTCTTCATCTCCCTCCTTCCATTCCCCTTTCCCGCAGGGGGTGATCCGGGCGCTGTGGGTTGTGATGCACGCTAAGCCCCTGAAAATGCCGCCTTTGGTTCATTCGTTTCCTCAGGTGGAAGGGGTTGCGGGCGGCCTTACCTAAAAGCTCTTACATAACAGTGTCTGTGGGGCAGTGAGGCCTAGCCGGTGGCTGAACGGACAAAACACTGGACGCGTGATTCTGTGGTCCCGGGTTCGATCCCAGGCGCCGGCGAGAAACAATGGGCAGAGTTTCTTTCACCCTATGCCCCTGTTACCTAGCAGTAAAATAGGTACCTGGGTGTTAGTCAGCTGTCATGGGCTGCTTCCTGAGGGGGGGGGGTGGAGGCCTGGTCGAGGACCGGGCCGCGGGGACACTAATGCCCCGAAATCATCTCAAGATAACCATCTCAAGAGAGGAATCTCTGGCAGTTGGGCATGTATAGTGTTCTGGGTGAAGTAAAGTGTGTGGACAAAGACAGGGACACACACTCGAACACTATATCTTGGATTGTAGTAAAATTGAGCCATTTAGAGACAAATCTAAACTCACGTCGTATGCAATAGCGAACCATCTTATTGCTAAGGATAAAATATCTGAAATCCTTATACTGTATCCATGTTTCGCTTTCAGTAGATAAACGACATGTACGAGGCTAATTAAATATGCTCTGTAATGTCAACTAAAAATATTAAGCAACAGCTTTTCAATAATCCTGTAATATCCATTATCTATATTACTCCATTTATTAGCAAAAGACCTATCATAAGTGTATAATAATTTATTGTAAATACATAAATATTGTAACTTAAACAAATTGTAACCAGGTAACATTATAGTGTGTACAGGTTAGATGTAATTGTCACACACACAGAGATCACGCTAACGTGATGTGTCATATGAACAAAGGCAGTGTCTGGGATGCTCCCGGACGCAGGTTCGAATCCTCCTCACGGCCCTTGTGGATTTGTTCATGTAATTGTCAATATAAAAACTTCCGCTTTGGTCTGATTAAGACACCCACAGCACCGCTCCGGTGCCAGGTAAGTCCACTACGGGCTCACCATAGCCCGTACTACTTGGAACTTGTTCCGAGTAGCTGAATCTATAACAACGTCTGATTAAGACCTTCTCTGGACGCTGTAATCCTTTTGTTTTGCTCTGCCGCTCACAAGATGAGTGTGGGGTCCCGGCTATGGTGGCACCAATCAAATGGCGAATCTGGTCTTGAAGGCATGGATGGTTGTGGCGGCACCACAGCAATTTCCTTCCGTGGATCTGTTGACCACCCGTAGAATTTCCTCACATTCCAGCGGCTTGTTTGCGTTTCCAGCTGTTTGCGTGCGTTAAGAGAGCGGGTTTTTTCCTTCAAATAAAAGAAGCTGGCAGGCATATGCTTGTGCGTGCGTGCTCAAGCTTATGCGTGCGTGCTCAAGCTTGTGCGTGCGTGCTCAAGCTTGTGCATCTCCCTCACTGAACTGTGCCCTGGGGTACAGGGCCCAGATTCACGTAGCAGCTACACAAGTACTTACGAACGTGTACATCTTTCCTCAATCTTTGACGGCTTTGGTTACGTTTATTAAACAGTTTGCAAGCATGAAAAATTGTCAATTAACTGTTGTTATTGTTATAAACAGCCTCCTGGTGCTTCGGAGCTCATTAACTGTTTAACAATTGTAAACAAAGCCGCCAAAGATTGAGACAAGATGTACAGGTTCGTAAGTGCTTGTGTAACTGCTATTGATCGTCACTCTCTGTATTCTGTTTGACAGAAAAGTTGAGAATCCAACGCCCTACTTTACCCGTTATTGCTATTGATCTCATTTTATGGGCTATCACGCCATGGTCACATTTGTCGAAATGCGTTCGGAAATGCGTAAGAGTCTGGGGAGGGAGGGAAGCGGTTTACGCATCCACCTCCGAAAATGGCAGTTTGAATGGTCCTATTGACGCAACTACACGCCGTAGCGGGGACTTAGGGACAAATTCCTCGTTTCTGGAATAATTGGTAGTCAAAGAGGGGCTTGTGGCGTGAGCCGCCGGGCCCGCGACCAGTCTGGCTTCTGTGGGCTGACTCCGGACCCGCGACTTCAGTACTGGGCAAAAGCAAACCCTACACGAATGGATGGGAGAATGGATGACTTGTTATGGGTGGAAGAATGGATGAATCCGATCGGTGGGTGATTTGATAGGTGGAGGTATGGGTGGCGGAATGAGTTGATAGATGGACGAATAAGCGTTGAAGTTTTTTTCTGATTTCTCGCAATGTTTCGCGGTCCGCTATGTATCCTCGGGAGGTCCTGGCCCCCTGCCCTCCGTTCCCACATTGCCGTGGCCCAGGGGCCCCTGGGGGTAACATCACCAAAGAGTAGTCCGTGTTGGAAGCCCCAGTCAGAGTACCGAGAGGGATGAGGGGGCCTGACGCTCCGTTAAAATACTCTTTACAAGAAGATACATTGTCATGTAGAATGAGTGTGGGATAGACGATGGGAAAGAAGGGTGGAAGGGGGACATGTTTCGCGCCCCCTCCCTCATTGAAGGGGGTTGTTGGGCCTGTTCCCACCTTCAGAAGCCACAGAGAAAACAGCTGGGGAGAGGTTTACAGCTTCTGGAAGTGAGAGGAGTGTGCTGTCGGTCTCGGAGGGACGTTTAGGGTCAGATAAATGGTCTCTTTGAGTCACTTAAAGTTGAGACAAATGATTGCTGAGTCGGTTATACTCAGGGTAATGGTCTCCTTGTGTCAGTTCTAGGAAGATGCATAGCCTTCTGTATATGTATGCGTGCATGTGTATGCGTGCATGTGTATGTATGCGTGTGTACTCACCTAGTTGTGCTTGCGGGGGTTGAGCTCTGGCTCTTTGGTCCCGCCTCTCAACTGTCAATCAACAGGTGTACAGGTTCCTGACACTACTGGGCTCTATCATATCTACACTTGAAAGTGTGTATGGATTCAACCTCCACCACATCACTGCCTAGTGCGTTCCATTTATTAACTAGTCTGACACTGAAAAAATTCTTTCTAACGTCTCTGTGCGTGTACGCATGCGTGTGTGTGTGCATACACGCATGCCTACCTGTAGAGCTTTCCTTCAGGTGATATATCAGAGTGTAAGTGAATTTAATGGAGTTTGGCACGAGGGTTATTAGAAACAAAATGTTAAGCTAATTAGATTCTTCTTCACTTAGTTTCCATATTATTAACTCATTTGCATAAGAGTGTTGCACCGATACACCAAGAGTGTAAATTACTAAATATATTGGACAAAGGTGAGTCAGTCAGTCACTGACTTTCTAACTAACCGTCCTCGACTCAAGTCCATTCCATCCAGCGGTCGACCCACAGACGCATTCATAAATTTTAACATGCTGTTCATTCAAAACGGGAATTTTCTCAAATATAAATGAATATTATAATAGCATATTGTGCATATATAGGCATAGGTTAGGTGTTTAGGTTCTGTTGGCGATTATTAGTATTTGTAGTACGTGGGTGAAGCATTTACAGCGTTGTGGGTCGAACAGAAATTCGTCAGTGAAGCACTTGTTCCGGAAGTGTTCGGACGTCATCAGTTGTGAGTCGTGTGTAAACCGTTTCTCATACATAAACAGCTGGGGGTTGGCAGGTGGATGGAATCACTTTTGGGTCTTTGTTTGAAGGACGGACTGTTTTCTAACCAATCAGTGAGTGTGTGAGTGTGTGAGTGAGTGGTGAGTGTGTGAGTGAGTGTGTGTGTGAGTGTGTGAGTGAGTGTGTGTGTGAGTGTGTGTGTGAGTGTGTGTGGTGAGTGTGTACTCACCTAGTTGTGCTTGCGGGGGTTGAGCTCTGGCTCTTTGGTCCCGCCTCTCAACCGTCAATCAACAGGTGTACAGTTTCCTGAGCCTAATGGGCTCTATCATATCTACATTTGAAACTGTGTATGGAGTCAGCCTCCACCACATCGCTTCCTAATGCATTCCATTTGTCAACCACTCTGACACTAAAAAAGTTCTTTCTAATATCTCTGTGGCTCATTTGGGCACTCAGCTTCCACCTGTGTCCCCTAGTGCGTGTGCCCCTTGTGTTAAACAGCCTGTCTTTATCAACCCTGTCGATTCCCCTGAGAATCTTGAATGTGGTGATCATGTCCCCCTAACTCTTCTGTCTTCCAACGAAGTGAGGTTTAATTCCTGCAGTCGCTCCTCGTAGCTCATACCTCTCAGCTCGGGTACTAGTCTGGTGGCAAACCTTTGAACCTTTTCCAGTTTAGTCTTATGCTTGACTAGATAGGGACTCCATGCTGGAGCCGCATACTCCAGGATTGGTCTGACATATGTGGTATATAATGTTCTGAAAGATTCCTTACACAAGTTTCTAAAGGCCGTTCTTATGTTAGCCAACCTGGCATATGCTGCTGATGTTATCCTCTTGATATGAGCTTCAGGGGACAGGTCTGGCGTGATATCAACCCCCAGGTCTTTCTCTCTCTCTGACTCTTGAAGTATTTCATCTCCCAAATGATACCTTGTATCTGGTCTCCTGCTTCCTACCCCTATCTTCATTACATTACATTTGCTTGGGTTAAACTCTAACAGCCATTTGTTCGACCATTCCTGCAGCTTGTCCAGGTCTTCTTGAAGTCTCAAGCTGTCCTCCTCTGTCTTAATACCTGTGTGAAAGTGTGTGTGTGTGTGTGTGTGTGTGTGTGTGTGTGTGTGTGTGTGTGTGTGTGTGTGTGTGTGTGTACTCACCTAGTTGTACTCACCTAGTTGTGTTTATGGGGGTTGAGCTCTGGCTCTTTGGTCCCGCCTCTCAACTGTCAACCAACAGGTGTACAGGTTCCTGAGCCTATTGGGCTCTATCATATCTACACTTGAAACTGTGTATGGAGTCAGCCTCCACCACATCACTTCCTAATGCATTCCATTTTTCAACCACTCTGACACTAAAAAAGTTCTTTCTAATATCTCTGTGGCTCATTTGGGCACTCAGTTTCCACCTGTGTCCCCTAGTGCGTGTGCCCCTTGTGTTAAATAGCCTGTCGTCTTTATCCACCCTGTCGATTCCCTTGAGAATCTTGAATGTGGTGATCATGTCCCCCCTAACTCTTCTGTCTTCCAACGAAGTGAGGTTTAATTCCCGTAGTCTCTCCTCGTAGCTCATACCCTCAGCTCGGGTACTAGTCTGGTGGCAAACCTTTGAACCTTTTCCAGTTTAGTCTTATGCTTGACTAGATATGGACTCCATGCTGGAGCCGCATACTCCAGGATTGGTCTGACATATGTGGTATATAATGTTCTGAAAGATTCCTTACAAAAGTCTCTAAAGGCCGTTCTTATGTTAGCCAATCTGGCATATGCTGCTGATGTTATCCTCTTGATATGAGCTTCAGGGGACAGGTCTGGCGTGATATCAACCCCCAGGTCTTTCTCTCTCTCTGACTCTTGAAGTATTTCATCTCCCAAGTGATACCTTGTATCTGGTCTAATGCTTCCTACCCCTATCTTCATTACATTACATTTGCTTGGGTTAAACTCTAACAGCCATTTGTTCGACCATTCCTGCAGCTTTTCCAGGAATGTATCTTGTGTGTGCGTGTACTCACCTAGTTGTACTCACCTAGTTGTGCTTGCGGGGGTTGAGCTCTGGCTCTTTTGTCCCGCCTCTCAACCGTCAATCAACAGGTGTACAGTTTCCTGAGCCTATTGGGCTCTATCATATCTACACTTGAAACTGTGTATGGAGTCAGCCTCCACCACATCGCTTCCTAATGCATTCCATTTGTCAACCACTCTGACACTAAAAATGTTCTTTCTACCATCTCTGTGGCTCATTTGGGCACTCAGTTTCCACCTGTGTCCCCTAGTGCGTGTGCCCCTTGTGTTAAACAGCCTGTCTTTATCAACCCTGTCGATTCCCCTGAGAATCTTGAATGTGGTGATCATGTCCCCCCTAACTCTTCTGTCTTCCAACGAAGTGAGGTTTAATTCCTGCAGTCGCTCCTCGTAGCTCATACCTCTCAGCTCGGTACTAGTCTGGTGGCAAACCTTTGAACCTTTTCCAGTTTAGTCTTATGCTTGACTAGATAGGGACTCCATGCTGGAGCCGCATACTCCAGGATTGGTCTGACATATGTGGTATATAATGTTCTGAAAGATTCCTTACACAAGTTTCTAAAGGCCGTTCTTATGTTAGCCAACCTGGCATATGCTGCTGATGTTATCCTCTTGATATGAGCTTCAGGGGACAGGTCTGGCGTGATATCAACCCCCAGGTCTTTCTCTCTCTCTGACTCTTGAAGTATTTCATCTCCTAAATGATACCTTGTATCTGTCTCCTGCTTCCTACCCCTATCTTCATTACATTACATTTGCTTGGGTTAAACTCTAACAGCCATTTGTTCGACCATTCCTGCAGCTTGTCCAGTTTTCTTGAAGTCTCAAGCTGT
>WNGS01041016.1:0-11260 GCA_020271785.1 Procambarus virginalis | reverse complement strand
GCGGCTGCCCACACACTCACAACATAATGTGTCCCTGCTGTTGCCCAGCTACACTCACAACATAATGTGTCCCAGCTGGCCACACTCACAACATAATGTGTCCCGGCTGGCCACACTCACACATATTTTGATATCCTCGTGTTGGCGGACTGCGGCTCTGTGGTCGTATTTATAGCATGTCCAACATGTGGTTATGTTAAGTCTTCTTACTGAAGGCTGCAGTTATCAGTGCCCAGGAGGTAGTAGTGGTAATGGATACCTTGGCTGAGGGCGTTTTGTGCCACGGAGATTTCTTCACATCTTACTGTCATCATGGTTGTCAATCCGGCATGCGAATTACTATCCAAAAAAAACACTAATAATGCACTTATTAGTATGATTAACTTGATTCATGCAGCTCTTGATAAAAATGATGTTCCTGTTGGGTTATTTGTGGACCTGCGTAGGCTTTTGACACTGTCAATCACCAACACCTTCTTCTTAAATACAATTATGAGTCAGAGGACACTCCTGCAATACCTCAAATCTTACCTACTGACAGGCTCCAGTATGTTTCTGTGGAATAAGGCAGATTTTCTCCACACCTACCCTCAACATTGGTGTCCTCAGGGCAGCATACTTGCACCTCTCTTCTTTCTCATCTACATTAATGAGCTTCCAATGCCTCCCAACACCTCAAACTAATTCTATTTTGCTGACGACACAACCTTCATTTACTCCAGTCCTGCCCCCTTGCTCTAAATGCCACAGTAATACTGAGCTAAATAAAGTCCACTCTTTGGCTAACGCCAACAAACTCACCCTTACATTGAAAAACTTTCTATATTCTGTTTGGCAATAAATTCTAATCAAATAAATCTCAAATTAACAATACCCAAATTGTGAGCACAGTAGATGGGAAGTTCCTGGCGGTTTCTTCATTGACCCAATAGCTGAATTTCCTAGGGACACATTCTAATATTATCAAAAAAAGTTTCAAATATTGTTGGCATTCGTTCTAAGATCAGATATTATATGTACCCCGCCCTGCCCTGGTGAATCTCTATTACTCCTCATCTATCCATATCTCAACTATGGTATTTGGCTTGGGGTTCTACTACACAAAATCATTACGTCCTTAATTACTCAACACAAAGCTGCTTATAGGACAAATATCCAACTCTGGCCCCAGACATCAATCTGTACCCTTACTCAAATCTCTGAATTATGTTAGATATTAAGTACCTGCACATTCTCTCATGTGTATCATACATATACTAAAACGCTGAACTGTATGCCAATCCTGACATACAATTCTGTAATGTAACAGAACCCATGAGCACCACACCGAAAATAAATACAGTTTTGATATTCAAGGAGTAGACTTAACCAACACTAGAAATGCTCTACAAATCAAGGGACCCCAGAATGTGGAGGACCTTCCTTACCATGTTAAAGACTGTACCTTCTCAACCAGTTAAGATTTAAATACGAATGCACTACATGATAAATTCCCTGTAACCTACCTTACCTCTCTATTGTCAACCATGTCTGTTATTTTTTTCATCAATGCTGTTTGTCAACCTTTTGTATTTGTGCTGCTTTTTCAGTCACTGTTCCCCCTTTTTTTTTCTTTATTGTATCGTTCTAACACATTTTATTCTTTATTATCAATTAGTATAAGTCTAGATATTAATGTTTTCTGCCCGAAACGCATTGGTAAGTAGTGGCTTTAGGCATTGTATGTAACAGCTCTATCTATAAATCAATCCATTAATGTAACATCACTTGTATGTATATCCTTACCTGATAAACATATTTATATTTATTTTATATTTATTATTTATTCTTTACCTTGGCCCATTCATTTCTTTGTTCTATGTCGTGTTTAATATTTTCAGGTGTGTGTTAGTAAGTGGTGCATCAAGTCTCTTCTGGACTATGGTCTTACTGGCCTGCACCTCTGGCCGCATAATGACCTGGGGCCAATTCACGAAAGCAGTTACGCAAACATTTACGAACCTATACATCTTCCTCAATCTTGGTGGCTTTGTTTACACTTATTAAACAGTTAATGAGCTCCGAAGCACAGGAGGCTGTTTATAACAATAACAAACAGTTGATTGGGCAAGTTTCATGCTTGTAAACTGTGTTAATAAATGTAACCGAAGCCGTCAAAGATTGAGGAAAGATGTCAAGTTCGTATGTACTTGCGTAACTGCTATCGTGAATCTGGCCCCTTGAAATTTTTTATCCTACAACTATCGTATATTTTCTCCCTTGATGACTGTGTCAACATCTTCACCCTGGTAGCAAAGTGAAACTATGCAGGAAGCCCTTTGTGGGTATTAGTTAGAAAAATCTTACCTTGAGAGGGTTAGAACGACATGATAGTAGCGTAGCCTCCTGTTTACCACGCCTGGTACCCGGACGTTTTAAGTCGGGGTGTCTTCTCGTTTTTTGTCTAAGTACTTGGATTCATTACTTTACTGTTTCTGTTCCTTTTCCTTCCTAAGAATAAGCTCTACTTAGCTGGAGGGCTAGACGCACTTCCGTCGCTTCTCCACTGGATCAGAGGTTTGTGATTGACTCGCAGAGGTAGCCCTCCCCACCCCCCCCCACCGTGATCTTATTCTCTTTCCTATGTGTGGATAGAATGTCCCCCTAAGACAGCCTAACCCCGTACTACAAGGGTGAACAGATGACACAAGTCAAGTGGCCCTCCAGATTTTACAGGTAACGCATGGGCACTGGACCTTCCACTTGACCAGTTGAAATGGGGAAATGAGAAGAATAAGAGAAAGTTGGGGAAGATAAGTCTTAAACTAAGAGTGTACAGTCTCTGTACAAAGTGGCATAATTGTAATGTTGGCGGCTGTTGCCCTCCTGTTGGGATGATGGGCCATTGGGTAGAGACGGTTGGGCCAGGCCCATCGTGCTGAGGGTGGGGGTGGGGGTGTCTGGGTAGCCACAACCTCAACCCCCACCTTCCTCACACCTCATAACCTCAGTGCCGTTTAATAGTCCACAGGTGGTCTATTCATGTCATGAACCTCTGTGGAGGCCCACACCTGTGAAACATGCTGCTCTCTCTCTCGTCTCCTCTTCTCTCTCTCCTCTTCCCTTCTCGTCCTCTATCTCTCTCCTCTCTCTCTCGTCCTTCTCTCTCTATCTCTCATCCTCCTCTCTCTACTCTCCTCCTTCTCTCTACTCCTCTCTCTCCTCTCTCTCTTAACAAGACTGGGGTTCATAAGGGCTGTCAAGGACTTACCTGGTGAAACTACAGCAAGAGCTGTTATCCTGCCTCAGCTCATCTGAAGCCTACTCCTAGAAACTTATTTATTTCATGAGATGTACCGTTTGAAACTATCACATAGGGAACTATCATGAAGGACTATCTATACGGAACCTGGTGAAACGCAAAGCAGAGCTGTATCCTACCACAGCTCTTACTAGATTAGTGTTACTTACCCAGTTAGATAACTGGGCACAAACTTAGAGACCCGGTTATTTACCGATGCCTGTCTATGCATCCTAGGAATTAACTATATTCATAATTTAACAACAATGATAACAATCAATAAGAATAGGATGAGCCTGTAGCCAGAAAAATTATCTGCAAATCAAGGCCCAAAATGTGGGAATCACTTTCTAAATCCCATAAAATCCTTTCCTCATCTCAACTGCTGTAAAAAGAAAGCTAAAATCTACTTGATAAACTCTGACGTAATCTAGCCTTACATATATGTATTTATTTTTATCATATATTCAAGAAGGTATATTAGGCTTGTGAGGATGCATATAGCATAGTGTTTACAATCTTGTAAAGCCACTAGTATCGCGCAGCGTTGCGGGTGG
Organism: Procambarus virginalis; assembly: GCA_020271785.1. Classification (NCBI taxonomy): domain Eukaryota; kingdom Metazoa; phylum Arthropoda; class Malacostraca; order Decapoda; family Cambaridae; genus Procambarus; species Procambarus virginalis. The sequence continues at coordinate 7,423 of WNGS01041016.1, read as the reverse complement.
GAAGCGAATACATCCTAAATGTTATCTGTGTTTGCTGTTATTGAACGTTATACTGAATCTCTACCACTGCTGTTATCTGTCATGGGAAAATTCAATACCAAAACGTGTGCCTTCTCGCTATACAATTTTTTTTTCTCTATTCAGGTCTTCTGTTTATGCTGTAACGTTAATGTGTTCGAATTCAAATTTAAATGTCTGTTCTGTTGTTATTTCTACTATTATAATCATGGTGTAATAATTGTCATTATATTTCTCTACTTCAGTTCATTATTCAACAAGCCACAATGTAGGACCGAGAACAGGATAGGCTTCTTCCCCACACAGGCTCACTACCTCATGGAACCGCCTACCCGTCCAAGCCCTGAATGCTAAAACTAAGTTAACATCTAAAGTCAAACTGGAAATGATCATCAGGACAAATGGGGGAACCTTCGACAAGCCGCCGGCTTCCTGTCCTCGTTGAGGCCACTTGAGTGTTAGTGGCCCTTCTTGAGGTTATCGTGAGATGATTTCGGGGCTTTAGTGTCCCCGCGGCCCGGTCCTCGACCAGGCCTCCACCCCCAGGAAGCAGCCCGTGACAGCTGACTAACACCCAGGTACCTATTTTACTGCTAGGTAACAGGGGCATAGGGTGAAAGAAACTCTGCCCATTGTTTCTCGCCGGCGCCTGGGATCGAACCCAGGACCACAGGATCACAAGACCAGCGTGCTGTCTGCTCGGCCGACCGGCCCTCAGGTAAATTTAGGTAAAAAATTATTGAAATATGCCGGAAACGCCATGTGGGTTAGTGACTTGCCAACAATGTACAAATACCAATATTATGTAACCTCGCAAATCCATTGTTTATTCTTGTAAATAAACTATTATTATTATTATTTTGGTCTCATTTAGTTTCCGCCATGTTATGCCTAATATATATATATATATATATATATATATATATATATATATATATATATATATATATATATATATATATATATATATATATATATATATATATATATATATATATGCGGAAAAACCACAAAGAGATGGAGAAGAGAGATGAACGTTTCGACTCGCGAAAGTCGTTGTCAACATCAGACTCATTGAGTCTGATGTTGACAACGACTTTCGCGAGTCGAAACGTTCATCTCTCTTCTCCATCTCTTTGTGGTTTTTCCGCATACAAATGATCAGTGTTTAGTGATCGTCAATTGCATATATATATATATATATATATATATATATATATATATATATATATATATATATATATATATATATATATATTATTAAATATGACCGAAAAAGTAAGATTAATAATTCTAACACGAATTTTCTCTATTTTCCTTATGTTTCTTTTTACTGGTGACGGTAAATGAAAAATCAATTCTCCAAAATTCATTTTTATTTCTAGTCTGACGCGACACTTGAGCGCGTTTCGTAAAACTTATTACATTTTCAAAGACTTTAGTTTACACACACACAAAACAACTATAACTGAACAGAGTTTAAACAGCTTTTCTTTTTTATACCTGCATTTGGGTGAGGTGACATGTTACAATGGTTTGGGGTGAGGTGAACACAACACAGAACACGAAACAATGGGTATAAGCTAAAGGGAAGAATAGATCTGTAACTGCAGAAGGCCTATTGACCCATATTTCTTGATGTTTCTATATTGGAGCGGAGTCTTGAAGTGGGTAGAATATAGTTGTGCGTTAATTGGCTGTTGATTGCTGGTGTTGACTTCTTGATGTGTAGTGCCTCGCAGATGTCAAGCCGCCTGTTGTCGCTGTATCTATCAATGATTTCTGTGTTGTTTGTTAAGATTTCTCTGGTGATGGTTTGGTTGTGGGAAGAGATTATATGTTCCACGTATTATATTGGAACATATAATCTCTTCCCACAACCAAACCATCACCAGAGAAATCTTAACAAACAACACAGAAATCATTGATAGATACAGCGACAACAGGCGGCTTGACATCTGCGAGGCACTACACATCAAGAAGTCAACACCAGCAATCAACAGCCAATTAACGCACAACTATATTCTACCCACTTCAAGACTCCGCTCCAATATAGAAACATCAAGAAATATGGGTCAATAGGCCTTCTGCAGTTACAGATCTATTCTTCCCTTTAGCTTATACCCATTGTTTCGTGTTCTGTGTTGTGTTCACCTCACCCCAAACCATTGTAACATGTCACCTCACCCAAATGCAGGTATAAAAAAGAAAAGCTGTTTAAACTCTGTTCAGTTATAGTTGTTTTGTGTGTGTGTAAACTAAAGTCTTTGAAAATGTAATAAGTTTTACGAAACGCGCTCAAGTGTCGCGTCAGACTAGAAATAAAAATGAATTTTGGAGAATTGATTTTTCATTTACCGTCACCAGTAAAAAGAAACATAAGGAAAATAGAGAAAATTCGTGTTAGAATTATTAATCTTACTTTTTCGGTCATATTTAATAATATATGTCTACAGGAAAGACTGCTACCAAAATATACCAATATATATATATATATATATATATATATATATATATATATATATATATATATATATATATATATATATATATATATATACATATGTATATATACATATATATATTATTTATTTATTTATTTCCTCTTCCTCTCCTTTCTTATATACAACAATGATCTACGTAATGTCTCTAACATGCTTAGACCGAGTTATATTGTTTGCTGACGCTACTACTCTCATCTACTCTAACCCCAGCCCACACATGTTAAATAATGTTGTAAACAATGAATTAAAAAAAGTCCACTTTTGGATGTCAACCAACAAACTAACACTAAACACAGAAAAGACCTATATCTTATATCTACTATATCTTATTTGGAAGCAAATCAACAAATGCAATTCAGCTTCAGATAGATAATGTAAACATTAGCAATAAAAATGATGGAAAGTTCCTTGGCCTGTACTTAGACAAGAGACTCAACTTCAGCACCCGCATACAACACATAACTAAGAAAGTCTCTAAAACAGTTGGTATACTCTCTAAGATCAGATATTATATTCCTAACTCTGCTCTCCTCTCACTATTATGCACTTATCTATCCCTATCTTACTTATGGTATCTGTGCATGGGGGTCTACCACTGCAAACTACCTTAAGCCCATCATCACCCAGCAAAAATCTACTATCAGAATAATAACAAACTCTGCTTTCAGACAACACTCAGCTCCCCTGTTTAAATCCCTTAACATGCTAAACATAAATTCACTCCACACATTCTCTTGTGTAAATTACATTTACAAAATCCTTTTTTCTGTGCAAACCCTGTTTTGAAACTCTCCCTGGACAGATGTAATAGGACCCATTATCACCACACCAGACATAAATATCTCTTTGATATCCCCCAGAGTCAAACTTAATCTGTGTAAACACTCTATGCAAATTAAGGGACCTAATCTATGGAACTCACTCCCTAGTGAATTGAAAAACTGTAAAACTTTTGCCTTATTTAAAAACAAAACCAAAAAGTACCTAATTTCATCTTCATAGTTTTCTACCGTGGGCTTTATCTCTACACTGTATCTAGTGCTACTCAATCCCCCAATATTTGTACCTAAACCATATATTACTTTACCATTGTAATCTTAGATATCATCTGATATCATGGTTGTTGTACTGAGTGCATATTATATTGCATTATTCCTTGAAACTTTTCCTCGAAATGATCCTCATATTGTACTTCAGTGAACCAAAGTATAACAAGTTCAAGTTCAAGCATGTTTATTGAGACAAGAAAAAAATACATCTCAAAGGGATAACCTGAAATGCTATCCTCATGTAACTAGTAATCCTTAATTGTTTCATTATTGTGTATTATTCTGATCTGCTTTTGTGTCAAAAGTTCTTCAAATTATCTGTACACAATTTTTGTTGATTTTACTGTAATTATTCTACTTAAAATTATCTGTACCTGTAAAGAAAAGCTGTAAAATACCTGCTAACATTTTTTTTATCAATTTTACCGGTAATTTATAAAAAAATTCTGTTAGTTTAAGGATTTGGCCGAAACGATATGTGCTAGTGGCTTTACGAGAATGTTAATTCTGGGCGGAGAGAAAAACAAACAGGAGCGGGGGGACCTTAATTTATTAATTAATATTTACAGAGCGACTGCTGTACCACAATAAAAGAAATCGTAACATGACTGAGTAGCATGCCTGTACTGCAAAGATGCAACTAAGGGAATAAGTTATAGGACGTTAATCGTGCCTAGAGTCGGCTAGCCGAAGCAATGTTGCAGTACTCGCAAACAGCGTAGTGCTATAATTAAAACAATACCAGAGATAATGAGTGGCACAGCCAGTACAGTATGATAAAATATATTCTGCATACGCAGAGGGCATAGGAAGAATAATGAAGATTTTCATGGTAAAATAGCGTAATGCTATAATTAAACAATGCCAGAGAAATGATTGGCACAGCCAGTACAGTATGGATAAAATATATTGTGCATACGCAGAGGGCATGAAAAAGATGATTTTCCAAGGGTAATGACATGCTAGTGCCTAGTACATGTAAAGTCTGCAACCCCCAACTTGCACCAGTAGTGAGCACTTGACATATGGGCCCCCGCACGACGATTGCCCGTGACCAGGCGACTACTCCAGCGACTACTGGGGGCCCTGCGAGGTGTCTGCCGCTCGACGTACGAGAAGACCTGCTACCGAGCGCTCTTCTCCCTCGCCTTCTATGCTTGCCTCCGGCCAGGGGAGGCGACCTATTCGGGGAAGGGACAACACACACTACGCTTGGACCAGCTAACCTTATCGCAGACGGGGATAGTCATCGCGTTTTCCTCCTACAAGCACAGCGCAGGGCGTACCCCCAAGTTAACCCTGAGTGCAGTCCCCTACAGTAAGTACTGCCCGGTCCGTGCTATGACGAACTTCTTAAAACGACGGGGCTTGAAACCAGGACCTATCTTCCTGGGCGAATCGGGCTCCCCCGTCACCAGACAGGATTTCACATGGGTGCTACGTGCCGCCGTTCGAGCCCTAGGACTGCCTCCAAACGATTATGCTCCACACTCCTTCCGAATCGGCAGGGCCACGCAGATGTCCATGGATGGCCTGGCACCGGCAGCAATCAGAGCAGTCGGCAGGTGGAAAAGCGATGCGTTCCACTCCTATGTCAGGCAAGACGTCATTCCATTACCTAGATAGGTTCTTCTGCGGCCAGCAGGCACCTCGCCCTTCAGGGGGTGGGGGACCGGCTTCGCTGGCCTGCGGAGTGGGGGTGCTGCGCCGGATCCCCAAGTCTAGGGCTGCCCGCAGCTACTTACCATATGTCAAGTGCTCACTACTGGTGCAAGTTGGGGGTTGCAGACTTTACATGTACTAGGCACTAGCATGTCATTACCCCTGGAAAATCTCTTTTTCATGCCCTCTGCGTATGCACAATATATTTTATCCATACTGTACTGGCTGTGCCAATCATATCTCTGGCATTGTTTAATTATAGCATTACGCTATTTTACCATGAAAATCTTCATTATTCTTCCTATGCCCTCTGCGTATGCAGAATATATTTTATCATACTGTACTGGCTGTGCCACTCATTATCTCTGGTATTGTTTTAATTATAGCACTACGCTGTTTGCGAGTACTGCAACATTGCTCGGCTAGCCGACTCTAGGCACGATTAACGTCCTATGACTTATTCCCTTAGTTGCATCTTTGCAGTACTGGCATGCTACTCAGTCATGTTACGATTTCTTTTATTGTGGTACAGCAGTCGCTCTGTAAATATTATTAATAAATTAAGGTCCCCCGCTCCTGTTTGTTTTTCTCTCCGCCCAGAAATGGCCCCTGCATAATTTAAATTAAGCGGGGGAATTCTGGGAGCGTTCTAGAATGTTAATTCAACTTAATTTCTATATTCTGTTTGACCCGCAATGTAACTTCTTGTATATAAATAAATAAATAAATAAAAGTATAATAATAATATAATATGATAGTAAAAATAATAGTATTATAAATAATATATTATTATAGTAAATAAAATAAATATAAATAAGTAAATATAGTCGTAAGGGGGGGGGGAAGAAATTAGCCTAAGCTACTCTATCCCTTTGAGATGTATTTCTTTCTTATCTCAATAAACATACTTGAACTTGAATTATAGTCGTAGTGGCTTGTGCTTTCTCCTGGGCCCAGATTCACGAAGCAGTTACGCAAGTACTTACGAACGTGTAAATCTTTCCTCAAATATTTGACGGCTTCGGTTACATTTATTAAACAGTTTACAAGCATAAAAACTTGTCAATCAACTGTTGTTATTTTATAAACAGCCTCCCTGTGCTTCGGAGCTCATTAACTGTTTAATAAGTGTAAACAAAGCCGCCAAAGATTGAGAAAAGATGCACAGGTCCGTAAGTGCTTGCGTAAATGCTTTCGTGAATTAGCCTTGGGCTGGTGTAATTACCTAAGTGTAATTACCTAAGTTATTACAGGATGAGAGCTACGCCGTGGTGTTCCCGTCTTCCCCGCACTCTTTGTATTTATTTATTTATTTATTTATTTATTTATTTATTTATACATATACAAGAAGGTACATTGGGAATGTGGGATACATAACATGGTAATTACAATCTTGTAAAGCCACTAGTACGCGCAGCGTTTCGGGCAGGTCCTTAATCTAAGAAAATTTTTAGTAGGTAAATACTTGCAAAATTTAAAAAAGAAAAGAGTTACATGGCAAGAAAAAAAAAAGATGAGAGAAATTGTAGGTACAGTATAATAAAGCACTTAGGTAGCTAAGATTGATTGCAATGACAGCTTGAATGGTAGTTGACAAAATTTGGTAGGCACAATACAGCAATGGCTAGCACATAAAGGAAGACAGCAATGAACACAATGATAAGGTTGTTTGGGTTAAATACATAAAAATTAGGAGATTGGGTAACACTAGGTACAGAGCAAAATTAAAGCTCAGTGTAGGAAACTAAGAAGATGAAATTAGGTACTTTTTGGTTTTGCTTTTAAATAAGGCAAAAGTTTTACAGTTTTTCAATTCACTAGGGAGTGAGTTCCATAGACTAGGTCCCTTAATTTGCATAGAGTGTTTACACAGATTAAGTTTGACCCTGGGGATATCAAAGAGATATTTATTTCTGGTGTGGTGATAATGGGTCCTATTACATCTGTCCAGAGAGAGTTTCAGAGCATGGTTTGCATTTAAGAACAGGGTTTTGTAAATGTAGTTGACACAAGAGAATGTGTGGAGGGAGTTAATATTTAGCAAGTTTAGGGATTTAAACAAGGGAGCTGAGTGTTGTCTGAAAGCAGAGTTAGTTATTATTCTGATAGCAGATTTTGCTGGGTGATGATGGGCTTAAGGTGGTTTGCAGTGGTAGACCCCCATGCACAGATACCATAATTAAGATAGGG
>WNGS01040996.1:0-10773 GCA_020271785.1 Procambarus virginalis | reverse complement strand
TGGCCTCTTTATCATTAATATTGTTCGTTCTTTTTTAATTTACTAACTGATGAGGATCCCAATTACCATGCAGAACTTTACATTTAGCTGAGAAGATGATATCACTAATATGGGCTCTAAAAGTAAAAAGAGAATGTAGGACCAATGATAAGCTACAACTAAACCACTGTCAGGAAGTCTAAAGATATTAATCACGTGGGGTGAATTAAAAACAGGTTGTATTTTAGGTTTGAGCATTGTAGTTGCAATCCAACCTGGATTGGCAACCATTTCAGAAAAGGCAGAGACCGAAGTTGGAATAACCCAGTTGCATGGTAAATCGGAGTTGAATAATGAAAATGAAACTATACCTTTCTTTTGCTTCTCAATATCATAACCTAAGAGCAAGAGACCAGGTAGTTGACATAGTAGACAACTTCCTCCATCATAATCATTATGATTAACGAATGATTTATATATCTGTCTGCAGTATTTGAGGAAATTAGTAACTTTTTGAAAAAAAACTTGGTGTTGTGTAGCGGGAGGTAATAATAATCATCCTTATTATTGTCCAGGGTATTATTACACCAAGACAACTTTCATAGGAAAAAGGCATGTTACTAAAAGCACATTCTTTTTAAATAATTTTCTTCTTTTTGGCATTTAAACATTCCTTAAATTTGAAGGATATATTTTTTGTAATAGTTTATTGTAAAAACTGGGTCATTATTGAGGCTCAAATAATGTTGCAGACCGATGAAAAAAATAATGCAACCATAATTGTGGTTAATATAATTTAAAAAGGAGGGATGACCATTTTGATTTGCTACTGCATTATGAGAAATGTGTGGGCAAGATTTTACATAGACATAACAAAATGTTAGTCAAATTCGCTTTTATTTCACCGGTATCAGTTGTAAATTGAACTTTTAATTTAGATGACTGCTTATTTTTTCTTAGTAAACCTGCTTCCACATATGAATTTACATCATATAAATTTATTGGTTGTGGTTTATTATTATTATTATTGTTATTATTATTGTGACGATAATCTCTTTCAAGAGAGATTGAGCCTGCTCTTCCCTTCATTGTCACGTTCATTGCTACATTCAAGATACATGCAGCAGTAGTAAAACGTTTGTCAAGGCAGTCACACGACCCTGCATACCCCTCCACTCCTGCACCCCCCACACTTTTCCTCACCGGCTCAGCGCGACACTTCAACGAGCTAACGACCAGTGTTGGCCTGTCTGCGTTCTGATTGGTTGGTCAAGATCACACACTTCTGCTTCGCACCACGCACGCCATCTACCCAAGTCATCATCTAGGTCATACCAAGAGACCTTCCTCAGAATATCTCTGTGCTCTAAGCTGTGAACATCTAATTGATATACCTCGAGTATCAAGTAGCGGTTCTTACCTTGCGCTAATATTCCCAGCAGCATTTTTAATTCTTTGCCTTTTTGTTAATGTCATTTTTGTTATATGTTATTTTCACTTTTTATTTTTTGCACTATTTCAATGCCAAGGAATTGTCTTTATTTAAATTTGTTTTCTAGAGTAATTAAATTTCATTGTTCATACTCTGTGTTTTTGTGTCTTCCCCTACCTTACCACAGACTATCAGGCAAGCAGTCATTCTTTTTTTGTTATATGTGGCCTGGCTTTGACACCTGCCATTGGAGGACTGCCGAACACCATACTCCACTACTTTACCGTCACATATACTTGGGGGCCTGTCCTAGGAGCTTCACTCAGGTATTAGTAATTGTGGTAAGCGTACTTGGCTTTAATTCCCTTGCTATTTTCACTAATCAATTTTCTTATTCATATGGTGCTGTGTGTATTGTGCATTCCGGGAGTAGCATATGGTGAGTGTGAGACAACTTTGGATTACGTGGTGACTGTAGGCCGCAGTCATACTCTTAATTGGTCGTCTCTCCCTCCGTGTTATTACCCGTGTTTACCACCTTTTGTCCCTAGGATATTTCTCATATTTTCGGCAGATCATCATATAGGTACCCTGGTACTGTGGTCTGTCTCCGGGTCAATAGCACCTAATTTCTGCAATCCGACTCTAGGAGGACAAAGAGGGCCATAGTTCCTCTAGCACGGACTTTTATTGACGAGTTGGGACCTCGCCAATAGTTCTCGTCACCAGTTGACACTCGCACCCCTACTCGTCGGTCAGAATGATGATATTTACTTAGGTAGGGAATTAGCTTTCTTTTTTCAGAGCACAAAGTTCGCTAATTCTGTAAGTATCATATTTCATTTCAGTGGGAAAAACTTGCTTATGTTCTATAGTGACTCGGCAAGGTATGCCTACATTCTTGGACTACCTAATTTACTTTTGGAACCATTAAATGTTTCATTTGTTTTAGAAACTCAGTTTCACTAATTAGTAGGATTTTCTTGCCCTTATCCTCCCACAGTGAGTACCGGGTACAAGATTTCCTGCGACCTTAATCATTTACCATCTTGAATTAACTTTAATTGTTAACAATTCCACAGGATAGGTACCAGTTGCCACGTTTCCTGTTTCTGACATTCACCATATCACCACAGTATATTCGTGTCACATTTATTTGCTAATTTCACCATGTTTCGTATCCAAGCTTTCCGTACAAATCCAGCAGGTGAAATAGAGAACTTAAGTCATGCCAAGAGGACCGAATTATAACTCTTGCACATGAGTATCACCTAGATGTTCCCCATGGAGCCAACAAGCATGAAGTACATAACTACTCTTGGATCACTTTTTAGATGAAGGGATAATAGACTCTGACACTCACGAACATTACACTATTGCAGATAAACAAGATTTGGCCACAATGAAACTTAGACTTGAACTTGCCAAGATCGAGAGGGAGCAACAAGGAAGCAGCTGCAATCAGGGAGCGTGAGGCTCCAGCTCAAGAAAGAAAAGGAGCAAGAAAGAGAAATCCGCCTCAAGGAGCGTGAGGCGGCCCTGGCAAGGAAGAAGCAGAGGCCGCCAAGGAAAGAAGAAAGTGACAGAGAGGCCCTCCTCCTCCAAGGACAGCAAGAACGTGAGTTGGTCATACTCAAGAGCGTGAACGAGTACAACTTGAAGCAAAACAACGTCACCTGGAGATGCAACGCGAGCATGAAAAACAGCAAGCGGATCTGGCTCTAGAATGTCGTCAAAAAGAAATCACGTTGGAAAATCAACGCCAGCAAGCTATAGCCAGTCTTCCTCCAAGTTTCAATGTCTCCCATGCAAGTAAGTTAATGCCACCGTTCGTAGAGTCAGAGGTAGATGTCTTTTTTACAACCTTTGAGACCCTTGCTAATCAGCTCAGCTGGCCTGTCGACCAATGGGCTACCCTTCTCCGAGTACATCTTACAGGTAGAGCAGCAGTCACACTCAGTACTTTGGCGTCTGAGAATGACTACCAGACCCTGAAGCAAGCAGTGTTGGACGCCTACCTTCTCTCCACCGAAAGCTACCGACGAAAATTCCGTGATTACATGAAGGCAAGTACCACCACCTTTTTAGAATTTGCCAACACCAAACGGAGATATTTTATGAAATGGCTGGAGGCAGCACATGTCTCTACTTTTCCAGAACTCGTCAACCTCATGCTAGTTGAAGAATTCTTAGGCGTGTACCTCCTCCTGTCCGTCTATATTTAGCAGATAAGGAAGAGACCGACCTAGTGAAATGCGCGAAGTCGGCTGACACTTACAGCCTCATCCACCGGCTGACACCAGAACCACCTACCAGTAAGAAGTCTTGGTACAGTTACGAGAAAGTGAGCCCAGATCAAGGTACCTCGCAACTGTACTGTAAGTATTGTAGACTCTATGGACATACCATAGAAAAATGTGGTAAGTCTCCATATAAAGGTAACACTGAATCCACCAAACCCAAACAGACTCCTCCTAAGTCCGGTAAGCCTGTAATGAATGTTGGTGTTCATGTTAATGATCTTTCTCTCTTCAGCAAGCATCTGTATCCTGGAACTATCACTACCAACGGTTCAGATTCTGAGGGACGTTTTAAACTTAAGATCTTGAGGGACACAGCGGCTCTTCAATCAATACTATTGAAATCAGCTGTGCCCAATGTCGCCTACACAGGAGAGACTGTCTTCATCACGGACCTCACTGCTACTACTCCTTATCCTCTCGCCAGAGTCCACCTGGATTGTCCCTTCGTGACCGGTGAAGTCCAAGTCGCCGTCAGGGAAAAGCCTTTTCCCATGCCTGGAGTGCAACTTCTCCTGGGCAACGACTTGGCAGAAGACCTGCAACCGACCAACCTGATCGTCAAGGACAAACCCCAGGTGTGTACCTCTGTTATGGATAATCCGATTTTTGAGCATGTTCCAGCAAAGGTTCAAGAGAGTGATGAAGTTTCTCCTCCTGTTTTGGTGACCACCCGTGCACAAGCTGCACGACCGCAACCAGCTGACTCTACTACTACCGCTGTCCCTCAAGACCCTTTGAAACTACCCCCAAATCTCACCGCTTTGGAGTTCCGTAAGTTACAGAGGGAAGATCTTACCTTGACACCATTATTCTTCCAGGCTGAGACTCAGTCCGACAGTATTCCTGGGTTCTTCCTAGAGAACGAGTTGCTCTATCGCAGATACAGACCCAGTAAACTGAAGGAGGAGGACGATTGGGCCAACATTGAACAACTAGTGATTACTACCAGCCTGCGGCCCACTATCCTGCACCTGGCCCACGGAGCTCTGTCACACTACGGTTTTAACAAGACCTACCATGGGATTCGACAAGACTACTACTGGCCAGGTATGGTTAATGATGTCAAACAACACACCAAAAATTGTCATGTATGTCAGAAAGCAGGTAAACCGAACGTTTCTATCCCCAGAGCACCACTGACACCCATCCAGGTGCCTGCGGAACCTTTCCACAGACTTATTATTGACTGTGTTGGTCCTTTACCTCGGACCAGTTCCGGCAACGCCTATATCTTAACCATCCTGTGTCCTACCACCAGATTCCCCATAGCAGTTCCAGTAAAGAACATTACGGCTGCTACAGTGGTGAAAAATTTGCTGAAGATCTTCACCCAGTATGGATTTCCAAGGGAGATTCAGAGTGACTGTGGCACCAACTTCACCAGTGATCTCTTCAAACGGACACTGGAGGAGTTCAACATCAAACAGGTACTGTCCAGCCCCTATCATCCTGCTTCACAGGGTTCTCTTGAGCGTAGTCATCAGACTATCAAAGCACTCCTAAAAAAGTTTTGCAATGAGACCTCAAAGGATTAGGATAAGCAACTTGATCTCATCATGTGTATTTTCAGAAGTCTTCCCAATGAGTCACTAGGAGTATCTCCTTATGAGATGCTCTACGAACGTAAGTGCCGTACTCCTCTCAAGGCTTTCAAGGACTCTCTACGTGATGCCACCTTCAGTGAGCATCAGAATGTGCCCCAGTTTCTTCAAAACCTCCAACACATTCTCGAGAGGGTGCATTCCTTTGCCAGAAACAACCTACTGAAAGCCCAAGAGAGGATGAAGACTCATTACGACCAGCACAGCCAAGTAAGGAAATTTAAACAGGGAGACTTCGTTCTAGCTTATTTCCCTATCCCAGGTTCTCCTTTACAAAACAGGTTTTCAGGACCCTACCGTGTCAAGGAGTGCAGAAATAATCACAACTACGTTCTCGAGACCTCCGATAGGCGGCGGAAGACCCAGTTGTGCCACGTCAACCTGCTGAAGTTATATCATGGTACTCCTCCCTCTGTGCTAACTAACTACTCCACCTTTACAGGTCCATACAGCCACAGTGAGACCTTCCCTGCTTCTCCTCCCGAAAGCACTGACACACAGGCAGCGCTTTCCAACTCGGAAATCCTTACTGATATCCATAATTACTTTCAGGACAATAATAGTGCTCCTTTACCATGTTCTAATACTATTCTCGCCTCGCCAGATATCACCAAGCCTTTCATCCTCCATGTCAACGCCAGTGGTACCGGCATCGGGGGTGACCTGATACAACAACAAGGCGAAGAAATTCTATCTACTAGCTACCAGGACCTTCAGCACGATCAAAAAGGAGCTACTCATCGTCCTGAACAGGCAGCACTTTGCACCATACCTGCAAAGTACTCGGTCTACCACCATCTACACGGACCACAACCCTCTTCACTTCCTGCAGCCAGCCCAACTCAACGATCGACTACGACTACGATGGGCTTGCTAGCTGCATAATTTCATCCTGGAGATTGCTACACCCAGGAGTCTGACTACATCATATCAGACGCCCTCTCCAGCGTCACTGAGGTAGAGACTGCTCCACCTATCACTCTACGCTTCTTACATCAAGCCCAATTCAATAACCAACGTCTGCTGCGATGGGCTTTATATCTACAAGACTTCAATCTGAAGATCTGTTACATCAAAGGGCCTGATAACATCATCGCCGACGCCCTCTCCAGAGTTCATGAGGTAGAGGCAGCTCCACCTACCACTCTACCTCCCGAGAACGTGACTTCTTCCGGAACCACAGGCTTCGGGGGAGAGTTGTGACGATAATCTCTTTCAAGAGAGATTAAGCCTGCTCTTCCCTTCTATCGTCACGTATAATGCTACATTCAAGATACATGCAGCAGTAGCAAAACGTTTGTCAAGGCAGCCACACGCACCTGCATACCCCCCGCTCCAGCACCCCCCACACTTCTTCTCACCGGCTCAGCGCGACACTTCAACGAGCTAACTACCAGTGTCGGCCTGCCTGCATTCTGATTGGTTGGTCAAGATCACACCACTTCTGCTTCGCACCACGCACGCCATCTACCCAAGTCAACGTCTAGGTCACACCAAGAGACCTTCCTCAGAATATTCTTGTGCTCTAAGCTGTGAACATCTAACTGATGTACATTGTGAATCAAGTAGCAGGTTCTTAGCTTGCGCTAATATTCTCAGCACCACTTTATCTTTGCATTTCTGTTAACGTAACCAGTCACTTAATCATTTTTATGTTAATTTCACTTGTTATTTTTTGCACTATTTCAATGCCAAGGAATTGTCTTTATTTAAATTTGTTTTCTAGAGTAATTAAATTTCATTGTTCATAGTTTGTGTTTTGTGTGTCTTCCCTTACCTTACCACAAACAGGCAAGCAGTCATTCTTTTTTGTTTTGTATGTGGCCTGGCTTTGACACCTGCCATTGGAGGACTGCCGAACACCATACTCCACTACTTTACCGTCACACTCGATCATAGAAACTGAGTAAATTCGATACACAGGATAAATGTGTGTGTGTGTGTGTGTGTGGAAAAAATCAGTTGATTGACAGTTGAGAGGCGGGCCGAAAGAGCAGATCTCAACCCCCGCAAGCACGACTAGGTGAATACCACTAGGTGAATACATGTTGAACATCTCATATGTAAAGCACCTGTGGTATCTCACCTGTGCAACACATGTGGTATCTCACCTTTGCAGCACCTGATTAAAGTTACCTGTGCAGTAGGTAATCTGACCTGTACAGCACATGAGGTATCTCACCTGAATAACACATGAATGTTTTTACCTGTGCTACACCTGACTTCTGACTTGTGCAACACCTGAGGTGTCTGACATGTGCAACACCCGAGGTATCTAACATGAGCAACACCCGAGGTATCTGACATGTGCAACACCCGAGGTATTTGACATGTGCAACACCCGAGGTATTTGACATGTGCAACACCGATGTATTTGACATGTGCAACACTCGAGGTGTCTGACATGTGCAACACCCGATGTATCTGACATGAGCAACACCCGAGGTGTCTGACATGTGCAACACCCGAGGTGTCTGACATGTGCAACACCCGATATATTTGACATGTGCAACACCCGAGGCATTTGATATGTGCAACACCCGAGGTATTTGATATGTGCAACACCCGAGGTATTTGACATGTGCAACACCCGAGGCATTTGATATGTGCAACACCCGAGGCATTTGACATATGCAACACCCGAGGCATTTGATATGTGCAACACCCGAGGTATTTGACATGTGCAACACCCGAGGTATTTGACATGTGCAACACCCGAGATATTTGACATGTGCAACACCCGAGGTATTTGACATGTGCAACACCCGAGGTATTTGACATGTGCAACACCCGAGGTATTTGACATGTGCAACACCCGAGGTATTTGATATGTGCAACACCCGAGGTATTTGACATGTGCAACACCCGAGGTATTTGACATGTGCAACACCCGAGGTATTTGACATGTGCAACACCCGAGGTATTTGACATGTGCAACACCGAGGTATTTGATATGTGCAACACCCGAGGTATTTGACATGTGCAACACCCGAGGTATTTGATATGTGCAACACCCGAGGTATTTGATATGTGCAACACCGAGGTATTTGATATGTGCAACACCCGAGGTGTCTTATGAACATAAAAACATAAGAATAAAGGTAACTGCAGAAGACCTATTGACCCATTCGAGGCAGCTCCTATTTATAAATTCCCAATCACACTCATATACATGTCCAACCCGCGCTTGAAACAAACAAGGGATCCCACCTCCACCACGTTGCGCTGCAACTGGTTCCACAAATCAACAACCCTGTTACCAAGCCAGTATTTACCCAGGTCTTTCCTAAATCTAAACTTAACCAATTTATACTCATTATTTCGTGTTCTGTCTTGTGTGGATACTTTAATATACTATTAATATCCCCTTTGTTATATACATTCATCCACTTGTACACCTCTATCACGTCACACCTAACTCTTCGCCTTTACAGCGAATGTAATTTACGATTTGTCAATCTTTCTTCATATGAAAGATTTCTAATTTGGGGAATTAACTTAGTCATCCTACGCTGGACACGTTCAAGGGAATTTATATCCATTCTATAGTACGGCGACCAAAACTGAACTGCATAATCTAAATGGGGCCTAACCAGAGCAAGATATAGCTGAAGAACCACACCAGGTGTCTTGTTACTAACGCTTCTATTAATAAATCCCAGTGTCCTATTTGCCTTATTACGAACATTTGTGCATTGATTTTTTCGTTTTAAATTCTTTCTAATCATAACTCCCAGATCCCTTTCGCAATCCAACTTCGCAATCTCAACACCATCCAGCTCGTATCTTGTAACTCTATCATCATTACCTAGCCTCAAAACCTTACATTTGTCAGCATTAAACTGCATCTGCCAATCTTTTGACCATGTCAAAACCTTATTTAGATAAACTTGAAGTGATAGAGAGTCTTTTTCCGTGTTTATTTCCATCCCGATTTTGTGTCATCAGCAAATTTGCTAATATTGCTGCTCATACTTGAATCTAAATCATTTATATATATTATGAGTAGCAGAAGACCAAGGACAGAGCCTTGAGGCATTCCACTTACAACATTTTCCTAGTGTAACTTAACCCCATTTGTACTAAGTCTTGTTTCCTTTGGTATAGCCATGCCCTAATCCAACTTAATATAGCACCCCCAATATGTAGCACTGTGTAAAAAGCTTTACTAAAAGTCCCCTGACACATCACCACAAACCTTACCACTATCAACTGCCTCAACTATGCTAGAATAAAATGATAGCAAATTTAACATGAACGGCCATTTGTAAAACCATGTTGTGAAACATTTATTAATTTATGTTTTTCAAGATGAAGATGAATGGTATTTGCATTTATCGATTCCAGTAACTTTCCCACAATAGACGTTAAGCTAATTGGGACGATAGTTTGACGCAAGTGATCTATCTCCTTTCTTGAAATTGGTACTACATTAGCAACTTTCCACGACTCTGGCACTCTGCCTGACTCTAAGGATTTATTAAATAAGGTAGACAATGGCTTGCAAAGCTCCATTTTGCATTCTTTAAGCACCCTGGCAAACACTTCGTCAGGCCCTGGGATTTCTTTGGCATTAGTTTTACTATTTGTTCAATAACATCCTCCCTGGTAACTGCTAAACTAGTCAACCTGTTCTCGTCCCCACCCACATTACTTGTTGTGCTGAAGGTATAATGTTCAGTTCTTAAGTAAATACAGAGATAAAATATTTATTAAAAATATTACACATCTCTACATCATTATCAGTTACATGACCTGTCCAGTTTTTAATGGACCTATCCTTTCCCTAATCTTTGTTCGATATAACTGAGAAAACCCTTTAGGACTTGTCCTTGCTTGCCCTGCTATGCGAACTTCATAGTTTCTCTTTGCTCTCCTTATCTCTTTTTTAACATTTCTAACCAGTTGGACGAATTCTTGTTAACTGACTTCTCCATTCTTAATCATTTTGCACCAAGCTCTCTTCTACCTATAAGGTTCATCAGATCCTTTGTTATCCATTTTGGTCCATTATTTTCGATTTATTCAACTTGTATACCGCATTCTTGTGTTGCCTTGAATGTTTTTAAATAAGTTATATTTTGATTCAATATCGAAATGCCTTTTTACATCACCTATCGTTGGGTTCACGTCTCGCTCCAGGACCAGCCCCCCCCCCCATGCCCGGACTTTCCAGTCTATTTCACCCAAAAAAATTTTTAGACATTAAAATCAGCTTTTCGAAAATCTGGCACTTTAACATAATTTTCTCCTACAAATCTATTTCATTTTATGCTAAATCTGATTTTTTGTGATCACTTTTCTTTGTGATCACTGAATAGGTACCTGGGAGTTGGACAGCTGTTACATGCTGCTTCCAGTGTGTGTGCGTGAAAAAATAGTAGTAGTTAATAACAGCTGATTAATTGAAAATTGAGAGGCGGGCCGAAAGAGCAGAGCAGAACCCCCGCAAGCACAA
>WNGS01040993.1:0-15338 GCA_020271785.1 Procambarus virginalis | reverse complement strand
TAATAATCATAAAGTAAAATGAACTTGAGGATAATTAGCTTAGTAATGGGTAATAAAATCCTATAGTTGGTATGAACCTAAGAAAACAAAGTGAGCTCAAATAGATTATTCCGAAAAAAGAAAACAAAAGATGACATGATATCTGAGTAAATCTTGAATTTTACTCTACTATAAATCTAAGTGTAAAAATAAACAGGGTGAGAGTCTATAATGTGGAAGATTTTACTATGATACTGAGGTAGATGATATAAACAATTATACTATTACTTAATTCCAATAAATGATTACATGAAACAAATACCAGTTACTTTAAATATAACAGGGTAATAAAATCCCTAGGTTCAGTGACAAGGGGATTAACTAAGAACAAATAATTAAGAGTAAAAACAGGCAAAGGTAACAAACAAAAAATAAAAATAAAATTAAAAAAACCTTTGGAAAGGAAAGGCAGAGCTTAAGTACACTTTGGTTGTATGTGAGACTACAATTTATGTTCAGGTTATTCAGCTGATATCCCACAGTCATCCAGGAAAGAAGTGAGATGTGCCTCAGTGGTTATGACATAAGTTTTTCCAGTGTCATTCTTCCTACTATTATTTTACCATCTCACACAAAACAATGTTTAATGGCAGGGGATCTTTTGCAGATTCCACGTAGTTTAAATAAGAGATTTTGTCTGAATCTGGTTAGACATTCGTTCACATAAACATTGGTTTTCCTACCGACTGCAGCAGTGATAAGGTCAGACTTGCGGGAGCAGCTATCTAACTTCACACGTATCTTCCTATTATTTGTACCAGAAGATTTCGTACCCACTCTATAAGCTGACTTGATGTCACTTGCTTCGATTGAATAATTCAGCTTAGTATGCAATTCCTGGATCACGATGGCAGTACAGTCTTCTCTGTCAATTTCATGGGGAAAATCAAGTGATGAGATGATAACAGAATCAAGGAGCTTAAGTTGATCTGATTCATCTTGGGTTGCAGTGTGTTGCTGTTGTAGGGAGTTAAAGTGGTTCTCTAACTTCTGAAACATCTCTTCTTGCTTCTTAGATGTTTCTGCTGAATTAGTTAGTAACCGAGATCTGAAGAGAGCTTAATTCATGTTCGAGGTGGTCGACTCTGGCAGACAGATCTTGGTTAATCTTGTGCATGGCCAAAGCGTCACTCTGTAGCTTCATTATCAGGTCCGACTGCTCTCGGATTATAGACTTTTGGTCATCATGTATCTGAGTCAATAATTTGAGCCATGGATTATCAGCGAGACGCTTAAAGTCAGTACATGGGGAGGCAGCTCGTTTAAGTTGCTCCATATGGTTACTTAACTGTTGCATGGCTCGAGTCGGTGACGACGCTTCACTCAGCTGGGAAGGTTTGTTATTGTTGACGCAGGGAGGGTGGGTGGCCCCCCCCCCCCGGTTGCCGCTAAGGGGAGACAGCCGTGTTATTCTTGTTGCTAGCTTGGCTGGTTGGGTTCATCCTGATAGGTGTGTTATCTTTCTTTGCAGCCTTACCGAGCTTAGAATTGTTTTGCATGGTAGCAGCAGAGATGTACACAGGCAGATGGGGTAGACTCGTTGATGTGGCAGCAGCAAACGTCAGGTTAGCTTCCTCCAGGGAGCAACACTAATGAGGTCGAGATGAGCTAGTAGGTTAGGTTTTGTCGTATATTTCGGTCACATTTAGGTCACTGGGTACTTAGCTGCCTTCTGGGGTGATTACATCATGTTTGGGATGATGTGGGCTCGAGCAGCAGCGGATAAAGTTGGAGGGGCAGCAGGGTCGTCAGGAGCGCATGAGCGTCAACAACAACAAAAAGTGCAGCAACTTTAGTGCAGCCACCTTGCAGTCTTTGAGTCTCTTGTGTTGTTGCGCAAAGAAAGCCGAACCTTCGGTTAATGTTACGTTCCCTAACAGATTCTCCTGCAACATTTGCAAGGGTCCACGAACTTTATGGCCAAAGACTAACTTAAAAGGAGAACAACCCAGTGAACTTTGCAACCCCTCTCGAGCAGCAAACAAAACATAAGGCAAGTTCTCATCCCAGAAGTTCTGGGAACTCTCGCACAATGTCTTCAACATCTGCTTCAGAGTTAGATGGAACCGCTCAATTACCCCCTGACTCTGTGGAAGGTATGGGCTGGAAACCTTATGAGTTATTCCATGGTCCTTACAGAATTGTTAAATAATATCAGACATAAAATTAGTACCATTGTCAGTTTGCACGACCCGAGGCAGTCCAAAAGTGGAAAAAAAATTGCAACATACGAGCAACAACAGTCTTTGCTCGGATGTTCCTTACAGCAAAAGCCTCTGGGTAACGGGTTGTGATACACATCATCGTGATTAGGTAAATATTACCAGACTTAGTTCTAGGTAATGGACCAACACAGTCCATTACCACACGAGAAAATGGTTCCTCCGGCACGACAATAGGCCTTAGAGGAGCTTTAGGTGGTGTCTGGTTTGGTTTCCCAACAAGTTGACAAGCAATACATGCATTACAAAATTTTGCCACATCACTTTTCAGCTTGGGCCAGAAAAAATACTTTAAGATTTTGTGATAAGTAATATTAATACCTTGATGTCCCCCCATAGGATCATCATGAGCAGCTGACAACACCTTCTCTCTATAGCAGGTCGGCAACATAACCTGATGGACTACTTCCCACTCATTTGACAAGGGAGCACTCTGTGGTCTCCATTTTCGCATCAAAATCTGATCATTGTAGTTGCTGCGTCTACAATTTCCTCCTTAGAGATGGCTACTTCGTGGCATTCTGCAAGACTGGGGTCAGTTTTCTGTAACTCACTCAAGGAGGCGTCCAGGCCTTGGTCAGATGCCATTGGCCGAGGCTCAACAGTGTTCTCCTCCACCTCCCCACTACTCTCGGTAGGCGGCGGTGGCAGGCTCTCCACAATGTCCTCAGCCATGTCATCGAGTCGGGCCATGAATGTGTCCGCAAGGTCCACTTGGCTTTCACCACTCGGAAAGTTCCTAGTGTCCTCGGGATTTACCACCTTGGCAAGCACAGGGCTGCCCTTACATTTAAGTCCCATAGACCTGGTCACTGCGCACGCAGGGTACACAACATTATCCTCTGCGGCGGGTAGATCCAGGGAAACCTTAGGGGTAGGCAACATAATAGGCAGTCTGGAGTCCCCTACCTTATCCCCTGCTAAATCATTACCCAATATTACATCAACATTAGGGAAAGGTAGGTACGAAGTGACTCCGACTGTACAGACACCCTTGTGGAAATCAGATTCCAGGGTAACCTTACGGAGGGGTACTGCTCGAGTATCACTAGTGACCCCCCTCGACCAGTACCACCTCTCCAGTGTCGAGAGTGTTGGCACCTTGCAATGGTCTCTCTAAAATTAAGGTCTGGATGGCACTGGTGTCTTGGAAGATCACCATGTCCTTCCAGGATGAACCCTCAGACAAAAGTAGTCTCCCTCTCGATAAGAATGGGGTAAGCATGTCCAACCACTGTGGGTTGGAGGTCTTACTCCCTAACCCTTCAGAAGACCTCAAGCCCTGTGTCACAACTAGAGCATTGGGTCTTTTTTTCCGGGTACAGTTGCCAACAATGGGTAGTAATGTGGTTTGGACGTTTACAGTGACCACAGATACGCCGGGGAGAAGAGACATTACTAACAGGATTGCCCTTCGGTTCACTCTTAGGTGCCATGGGTCTAGACAATTTAACAGGGTTAGTTATGTCTGAAACAGAAGGTGCATTAGTTATAGGGTTAGAATGAGCTGGTCTGGACTGGCTGTGGGTATAAGTTTTTCTACTCTGTGGGGTATAATTATTTTTATTGGGCCTTTTGCCCACCAACTGGTAGTTTTCTGCCATCTTGGCCAAATCCCCTATTTTAGAATCTACCTCTATCCTTCCTCTAACCCTTCAATTGCGCATCGCATCATATGATGCTTTGACCGACTTGCAGAAAATTGCGCATCGCATCATATGATGCGTTGGAGTACTACGCAAAATTTAAACGGCCCGCGGATATACGGGGTTCACCACACCTTCATCAGGGCTCTTGTAAACAGACGCCATTTTTAAAAAAAATCGTGGGCCAATCTCCCGGGTGTTAGGGGCCTCAGTATCGCGTAAGCTACCAAGCCTGACGCACGCAGCATGAGCTCACCGCACTGCTGTTCAGCTTGTGACCACAGCATCGCCTAAAAATGCCATAATATACTTGTTCATGCTATTATGTAGCGATAATAATATTACAGAAGATGAAGGGACGACGACGTTTCTGTCCGTCCTGGACCATTCTCAAGTCGCCATTCTCAAGTCACAAGCGACTTGAGAATGGTCCAGGACGGACCGAAACGTCGTCGTCCCTTCAACTTCTAGTGTGTGGTCTGGTCAACATACTTCAGCCACGTTATTGTGACTCATCGCCTGCATTACAGAAGACCCCTGACTGTGATAAAACTGACCAGGGGTCTGATAATAAGAGGATTGTGATGATATTTAGCGCTGTGCTCCATGGAGCAAGGAGTAATGCTGTGGGAGGGAGGGTGGTGGCATTGTTATCTGACTGTCTGTGGCCACCTTTTATTGACAGCACTCACCATACCAGCTTAGTGGTTCGCTATGGTGAACACAAATGTAGATACTTATATATAACGTGTGTATAGAGGGTATAAACAGCAAGAGTAGGAGGTTGGGAGCTGCCATTTTGGTGAGAGAGTAGCGTCGTCTGCAGGAATTATCGTGTTGTTTACTGGTGACCACGATGGTATTTGGGCACCATACCAGTTTACTTGTACAAGTATGGTGAATAAAACCGGTAGATATTTATATATAATGTGTGTATATAGCGTAATAACACCACAAGCAGTATTGTTGGAGGAGAAATATTAGTGCGTCTGGCCTTGAGGGTGGCAGCCATCAGCTGACTGTGAGGTCCCACGTCTTTGTGCTTTACTCACCATACAAGCTTAGTTGTACAGTTATGGTGAACAAAACATGTAAATACTTATATATAGAACGTCTGTATATAAAAGCAAAAACAGTATGGTGAGTGGAAAATGGTGGCAAGTCAGGTGAGGAAGGGAGGGAGTGGCAGCCAGTGGTGGGCTGCCACTGCCACTCAGCATACCAACTTAGTGGTTCGTTATGGTGAACACGAATGTAGATACTTATATATATCGTCTGTATATAGTGAATAAAAGCAAAAACAGTATTGTGGGAGGAGAATGTGGGTGAGTCAGATGACTTGAGGGAGGGCGTGAGTGGCTGGCTGGTACATGGCGGTCACTCCTCGTTACTTTTTGACTCATAATAGCAACTTAGTGGTTCGTTATGGTGAACAAAACATGCAGAGACTTATATATAACCTGTGTATATAGTGTAATAACCGACAAAGTATTTGTTCACTGATGAACATAATTGAATCAACAATATGCACACCATATTTTTGAGTACAGCGATGATTCACACATTTCATTATATAAATATATCACACTACACACTATTGAATAATATTACAGCAAAAAAAACTACGAAAAATCAGAGACATTGAAATAATTAGGCAATTATCTCTTTGCGGCAACTCTGGCCTGACAGCTGGCGATCAACAGACCGCCTGGGACGCATGCTGAGTGAGCGCCTATTTTGTGCCAGACTTCCCCGCCCTATAGCGGCCAATATATTCAACTTACGATTTTTTTATTATTTTTCCCGTGATCAGTGAACACAAATTAACAGGTTAGGAAGAAAAAATAATTTTTTTTTTTGTATGCGCCTGTGGGTGTCAAATGGTATATAGCTATGCGCCATTTAAGGGCTAATGTAATGTGCTACATTCTCTGGCATATTACCTATAAAGTTTTCCACCAAAACCAAATTCTCAAGTGCCTCATGTTTCGGCTTTAGCCGAGCGAAATCCATTTTTCAAACAATCTAATTTGATCATTAGAAAATTCAGCGAGAGGTTGGTTGTGAGTAGGCCTAAGGTTGCGATAAGCTTGGCGTTGAGCATCAGGCGTAAATTCATATGCCCTCAAAATCCGTTCCCTGACTTTACTATATTCAAAACACTCGTCGTCAGGCATGTTTATAAAAATATCTTGGGCCTTACCCCTAAGTCTTCCCTGTAGGATTTTCACCCACTCTTCCTTTGGCCAGTTCATGGACAATCTCTGAAAATGGTTGATAAACCTTTCAGGGTCCAACTCTGAAAATTCAGGCAAGTTATGCTTTTTCTCATAATGCCTGGGGTTTGAATCCCCGGCAGGTGATGGTCTAGTGGTATTCGCTCTAATTTTAGCCTCCTCGGTTTTGAGTCTGCTCCTCTAGTCCTATTTTTGCTAACTCTAAAGCTATCTCTCTGTCTCTATGAGCTGCACTTTCCGCTTGGCTAGGCTGGCATAAAGGTGTATCATCTGGCAGTAGTTCTTGATCCATGCAATGTTGTAATATTTCATTCACCAAAGTCCACTTTTTATCTGCGTCATTTAACTCGAGGCCAAATTCCTTGCCTAACAATATTAAATTAGACATGGCAAGCTTCTTGATCTCTACCACTGAAGGATCCTTTGCCAGTTCCTGTATTTTAGCCTCCATCGCTAATTAATTTAGCTCCAAGCCAAAGAAAAAATTAAAAAATAAAAATGGGAAAAAAAAAATTTGCGCGGCCCCTAACACAAGGCCACACTTACCTCAATCATGAAGGGATCCAGCTGGGTGTCCATTCAGTGCAAGATATCCTTTCCTAGATGAGCTGGGCCCTAGGCTAACACACAACCGTTCTGCAGAAAACAAGAATTTTTAGTTTTGGCACTCGAGTATTTAATTTTTTACAATTACAGTTCCTCCCGGACAGGCCCCCACTTGTTATCAAATTGTTGTCTATGGGGGATCTAGTATTATTATGGTGTAGGGTCAGCTGTTAGAATCAGGAGGTATCACTTACGGGGAGATCATAAAGGCCTGGCCCCCAATAAAATGTTAAAAGTATGATCTATAGTGGCTTCCAGAAAATGTCAGTCTAGAGGTTGATCATTGATCTAC
Organism: Procambarus virginalis; assembly: GCA_020271785.1. Taxonomy (NCBI): domain Eukaryota; kingdom Metazoa; phylum Arthropoda; class Malacostraca; order Decapoda; family Cambaridae; genus Procambarus; species Procambarus virginalis. Next base: position 8,296 of record WNGS01040993.1, on the reverse strand, counting down.
ACAGGAAAGATGGATACTCCTTTAACACTAACTTACTTATTTATTAACCCCTTAACAACCTCCACATATACATTATATAACAATAACAATAATTACTTTACCACACTATCTTACGTTAAAAGCCTTGGTCCACATAAGCAGGATACAAGGTTTTACAATAGCACAAGCTAGGGTAAAGTCTACTAGTGAAGAACTTGAAGTTTGAGGCAGTTTAGGGGTAGTGAGCCCATGTGGTGACCTAACACAACACAACACTTAGGGGTACCCAAAACACTGGCAAACACTACCCAAGGTCTACACAAGTCTTACAATTCCAGAGTAGGCATAATTAACTACACAGTACTTATCTTAGTGGTTACAGGAAATTAAGGTAAGGGAAAGAAGTAGGAGGAAGGGAGAGGGGTGCAAAGCAACTCAGAAGAGATCTTGATCCCCACGAACGCCAGCCAGAGAAGGGAGCCAGCATCGATGCTCAGCTTTCTCCAGTCGGCTGGCAGCTTACTGGCTGCCGGCCGACTACTCAGCTAATCGTACCTGGTTGATACCTGGTTGATACCTGGTTGATGGGGTTCTGGGAGTTCTTCTACTCCCCAAGCCCGGCCCGAGGCCAGGCTCGACTTGTGAGAGTTTGATCCACCAGGCTGTTGCTTGGAGCGGCCCGCAGAGCCACATACCCACCACAGCCCGGCTGATCAAGGACTTCTCTTAGGAAACAGTCCAGTTTTCTCTTGAAGATGTCCACGGTTGTTCCGGCAATATTTCTTATAGTCGCCGGGAGGACGTTGAACAACCGTGGACCTCTGATGTTTATACAGTGCTCTCTGATTGTGCCTATGGCACCTCTGCTCTTCACTGGTTAAATCTTGCATTTTCTTCCATATCGTTCACTCCAGTACGTTGTTATTTTACTGTGTAGATTTGGGACCTGGCCCTCCAGTATTTTCCACGTGTATATTATTTGGTATCTCTCTCGTCTCCTTTCTAGAGAGTACATTTGGAGAGCTTTGAGACGATCCCAATAATTTAGGTGTTTTATCTCGTCTATGCGTGCTGTATATGTTCTCTGTATTCCCTCTATTTCAGCAATCTCTCCTGCTCTGAAGGGGGAAGTGAGTACTGAGCAGTATTCGAGACGGGACAACACAAGTGACTTGAAGAGTACAACCATTGTGATGGGATCCCTGGATTTGAAAGTTCTCGTAATCCATCCGATCATTTTTCTGGCTGATGCGATATTTGCTTGGTTATGCTCCCTAAACGTTAGATCGTCGGACATCATTATTTCCAAATCCTGAAATATCGTTTCTCTGCCCGAAACGCTGCGCGTACTAGTGGCTTTACAAGCTTGTAATTACCATATTATATATTCTCACATTCCCAATGTACCTTCTTGTATATGAATAAATAAATAAATAAATAAATAAATCCTTCACATGCTGTTTTTCTACTATGGGAAGATTTGATTGTGTTTTGTACCCTGTATTATGTTTCAGATCCTCGTTTTTGCCGTACCTGAGTACCTGAAATTTATCACTGTTAAACATCATATTATTTTCTGCTGCCCAATCGAAAACTTTGTTGACATCTGTTTGTAGTTTTTCAATGTCTTCAGCAGATGTAATTTTCATGCTGATTTTTGTGTCATCTGCGAAGGATGACACGAAGCTGTGACGTGTATTTTTGTCTATATCAGATATGAGAATAAGGAACAGTAGCGGTGCAAGGACTGTACCTTGAGGTACAGAGCTTTTAACATCGCTTGGACTCGATTTTATCTGATTGACTGTTACTTTTTGTGTTCTGTTCGACAGGAAATTGAGTATCCAGCGTCCTACTTTTCCAGTTATTCCCATTGACCTCATTTTGTGAGCTATCACCCCATGGTCACATTTGTCGAAAGCCTTTGCAAAGTCTGTGTATACAACATCTGCATTTTGCTTTTCTTCTAGGGCTTCTGTGATTTTGTCATAGTGGTTGAGTAACTGTGACAGACAGGATCTTCCCGCTCTAAATCCATGTTGTCCTGGATTGTGCAATTCATTGTTTTCCATAAAACTAGAAATTTGATTCCTAATCACTCTTTCAAACACTTTTATTATGTGTGATGTTAGTGCAACTGGCCTATAATTTTTTGCCAAGGCTTTACTCCCCCCCTTGTGCAACGGAGCTATATCTGCAGATTTAAGTGCTGCTGGTATCTCCCCTGTATCCAGGCTCTTTCTCCATATTACGCTGAGTGCTCTCGCTACTGGTACTTTACATTTCTTTATGAATATTGAATTCCATGAGTCAGGCCCAGGGGCTGAGTGCATGGGCATATTGTCAATTTCTCTTTCAAAGTCTTCCGAGTTTGTGGTAATATCCGTTATATTATCTGCAGCTTGAATGTCATTCATAAAGAAGCTGTCTGGGTCATCAACTTTCATGTTGTTAATTGGTGTGCTAAACATAGCCTCATACTGGCTTCTTAGAATTTCACTAATCTCTTTGTTGTCCTCTGTGTACGTACCTTCATTTGTAATTAACGGTCCAATACTGGTCGAGGTTTTGGATTTTGATTTAGCGTATGTGAAAAAATATTTCGGATTTTTCCTTATCTCTTGTATAGCTCTCTGTTCCAATTCCATTTCCTCAGACTCATATGATCGCTTCAACGTTTGTTCGATTTCTTCGATCTCCCTGCTTAGGCTTATTTTCCTTGCTTGTGATAGTTGTGTCTGCCGAAGCATTTCCGTTATTTTTTTCCTTCTCCTGTACAGTCGTCTGCGTTCTCTTTCTAGAGTGTTCCTCTTTCTGCCCCTCCTCACCGGCACGTGCTTCAAGCAGACCTTGTAAGCTTCAGCTGTCAGTTGAGCTATTCCCTGTGTGGGAGTTTTGTCGCTTAAGACCGTCTCCCATTGAATGGTTGAAAGGTCTACATTTATTTTTTCCCAGTCAATCCTCTTATTGTTGAAATTGAATTGATTGAATATTCCTTCTCGCTTGTTGGGTCTCTTAGATCTACTACCGTTATTTATGCTAGTTCGCACTTCAATGAGCTTATGGTCTGAGTATGAAGTATCTGAGATTGTTATGTCTCTGATTAGTTCATCATTGTTTGTGAATAACAAGTCTAGTGTGTTTTCGTTCCTAGTTGGTTCTGTAATCTGTTGATTGAGCGAGAATTTGTCACAGAATCTCAAAAGTTCTCTGACCTGTGGCTGGTTATTTCCCGGGTCATTCCCTGCTATGATATTTGTGTTTGCCATTCTCCATCTTAGACTCGGTAAATTGAAATCTCCAAGAAAGATAATATCTGGAGCTGGGTTTGCTAGGTCATCAAGTATGTTCTCTATTTTGTGCATCTGCTCTGTGAATTCCTCAACCGTTGTATCTGGCGGTTTATATATTAAAATAATAATTAGGTTTAGTTTCTCTACCTTAATTCCAAGTACCTCTACCACCTCATTAGTTGAGTTTAGTAGTTCTGTGCATACCAGGTCCTCTTTAATATACAGACCTACTCCTCCATTTGACCTAGTTTTTCTATCACATCTGTATGAATTATAATTTGGAATCCAGATTTCACCATCCATGTAATCTTTTGTATGAGTTTCCGTGAATGCCCCAAATATGGAGTTTGACTCTAATAGGAGACCATTTATGAACTTGACTTTATTCCTTGACTTTGGCTTTAGACCTTGAATGTTCGCAAAAATGAATGATTGTCCATATTGTGTGTCACTTCTGGAAGGTTTTGGTGCTTCTCCCTCCTCTCTACCCTGACCCAGGGTGTGTTGTTGTGGCAATGGTTTGTCCAGTACCGCAGCCCTATATCCAAGTTTACTCAGATCTACTTTAATAATACTTTCTAATCATTTGTAAACATAGTTGGTGCCTATATTATTAATTAATAATCAACCACCAGCTCAGTCTTTAAATGCTCTGTGAGAAACAAGAATCTTCTTACGTCTGAGTAGTATGATCCGTGCCAGATAGGCACACTTAACAAACAATGGGAGGTACTTATCAAACAATGGACTCAGAGGCGGGGAGCCAGATAGGCCCACTTATCATACAATGGAATCAGAGGCGGTGTGCCAGATAGACCCACCTCAAATGTAGTCTACGGTGAGCTCTCACCATATTTCACTTACTCTGGGTATCTCCTTAAACACCATGTCATTGTTTAGGGGTAATTAAAGGAAATATAATCGAACAAGACTGAATGGCCCCTTCAGGACTATATGCATATATGGCCGGAGCTATATAGGATATATATACTCAAAATAAAAGAGGGTGAAAAGAAATAATACTTGTTTTATACAATATATTAACAAAAGTACATAGTGGCTTAAACGTAGTCGTAATCTAATTCCCCCCCATAATATTGATTAACTAGACCCCTCCTCCGTGCCCACAGGTCCGTTGTGGGGTCTTCCTCCTCCTCCTGGGGTGATGATGATGACAATGAGTCATCATCCAGAGGGAGAAAGGAGTGTTGTGGTTCTTCCTCCCCTAGAGGGGTGCTGACGTCATAGCGTTCACTCTCACTGGAATGGTTTTGTCCTTCCTCTCCTTGTGGCTCGATGACGTCATCACTTTCACTTCCAGCGGTCACCCCTTGGGCTGAGGCGGATGGGTGGGGCTCAGGTGGTATGTCTGGATGACCATAGGCTAGGCTTTTGTATTTATTTAGGTAATAGCGTTTATCATCAAATGCACTTAAACCTCGCTTAGTATTATGGGTGGTGACAATTTGCCCCCCCTACATTCCTAATTTGGGAATATTGGAAAGTATTTACTACTCCATTACTGTGTAGGGTCTCTTTAAAATGGTTATGTGTTAAAGATCTTTGCACAGCACGGGGGATACCCTTAGCCGTAATGGAATTTGAATTGTCATGCAACAGCAAACTATACATTTTGGGCTTGAGAGCTACAACTTCAAGGATGTGTCTGTCTGAAACCTCTGACTTTAAAAGTCCTAGAACACCCTTCTTAGTAGGATCATATAAGGAGTGAGTTTCAGGAAAATTACTTGTGTCCATCCACGATTTAAGGGGTTCTTTCCCCATCTCGATAAAGACATCTTCAGTCATTAAGGTATCGCTGTATATCAGTGCTGTCCTATCTGTATAGTGCTTCTTAAGTACCCTGTACCAAAAATGGTACATACTGTATTTTGCTAGCTCAAGAATCTGGAACCCAATGTAATTAGGGTGAGTAATTTTAATGAATGGTCTGGAACTGACGGACAATAATTTATTGTCACCTAAATGCACCATACGTTTAAAGCGAGGATTCTTCACCTCACGTAAAAATGCCCTAGCAGAAGTCACTAGTTTGGTGTCAATGGCATAACGGGCTGTGTTCAATAGTGTTTTACCAAAAACACTATTTGTTAGTAATTTAAATAGTGTTTTCCTATCGTTACTGGTGGAGGCATTTCTATTGTTAACGTTGGTGTTAACAAATTCTGCCATAAAATCTGACTGGTGGAACTCGTAAATGGCGTGTATAGTCTCTACTTCAAGTCCTATCTCAATAAATAGCTGTAAGAGGTGTAGAGATATGAAATAATGTTTTTTGGGGAGATGATCCCCAACCAGCTTAATATTTTTTTTAGGGAGCTTTGTAATGTTATTAGTTTCCAGAAGTCCCTTACTAAATGGTGAGATATCCTCCATACTTATCCCCCTATGGTGTAAACAAAGGGGTAGATCATCTGTTAGCCTAGCTATTTCAGGTCTTATGTGTTTGGTGTCAATTAAGAGCCAGTACCCTTTGTTAGAAGAGAATGGCTGTTCTGTCATTATCTTCCCTTCACTAATGAAGGAGTTCATCTCATCAGATGACAACCTTCTTAGACCACCATAGGGTAATTTCTTAGTCATACAACTCCCGTAAAGAGAGTTGTAATCTAAATATAGTAAGAAAGAAGAACTATCCTCCTGAGGGTTAAAAGATGGGTTGACATAGTGGTTGTTAGCTCTGACGTAACTCCTAACTGCAGTTGTAAAACCCCCTCGTATGTTTTGTGACAAGAGATTGTGTAACGTGACATCTGCACTTAACTCCAATGATATTTTGGTGCTTTTCAAGAAGCAGTCGTAGGAGTAGCCTGGGAGGCTACAGTAATGAGTCATTTCTAAAGAATAGATATCATTTAGAATTACCCTATGGTGAGTAAAAATGTCAGCTAGTAAGCCTACATCACACCTCAAATAAACTAGGAGGTAATCCTTTAAGGAGTTACATCCTGTTGCCTCCCATACTAATTTAGAATGTCTATATTCCTCCAAGGTGATGGTTGATTTGTTTAGGGAGCTGTAAAACATTTCAATAGGGGGAAGTGTTGCATCATTAAAGCAGCTGATTTTTGTGGCATATTCATAAGGGAAAAACTGTTTTCCCCTAAGAGTAGGTTATGACTCTCTTCGGGTAAACCTTCTATCATTGAGTGAGTGAATGTTAAGGGGCTGGCTGAATCAATGTGGGTCTTTGCTAGGGACGAAAGACTGCCGTAATAAAAGCCAGTGAATCAAGAAATTTAAGGTTGCCTATTTCCACCTTAAGATATTTAGTCCCCTGCCTCATGAGGATATTGCTCTTAATATTTGAACCCATGGCAAACTCCCTCAAAATTAAGCCCATGTCGTAAGACATATTGTGGGCAATTAGGACTAAACTCTCTAGAGCATTCTTGTGGCGAAGGTTGCAGTAATTGCAAAGAGCTCCAATATAATTGAGCTTTTCCCTAAGGTGATCATGATGTTGAACCTTGAAATTGGCGAGGGTAAATACTTCTTCACAAAACTGACAGTGAGTTTGTCTCCTAAAATGAACCATATCCTCAAGAGACATGTCTATTTCATATTTGGGCAGGCTGGATCTGATAATTTCCCATTTGGTGGCAACTCGCTCCATGAAATGTGTGACACTGTCCCCACCAAAATAAGTGAATTTATCAATGACGGAGTGGTTCCTATCAACAATTATATAGCTGTATGCTATAGGCCTATGTATTGCTGTAACAGAACCTAGACAATCCTCAGTACTTAAGACGCATTCGAAATCGAAAAAAGCTATATGGGATGGGGGGTAACCTTTCCCTGTATTTTTAAAATGAAGGGTGTCCCCCTCCTGGGGATAAATCATTTTTTGAGTGATGTCGCAGGAAGAAGAGTGATGACTCAGCTCACTAGAATTTTGATATTCTGAAAGACAGCTTTTACAGAAGACTGTCTTTCGCCTGTGGCTGCGAGTAAAGTTCCGTAAAAATCTATTCAAGTCTTTAATAAGACTTACATGAGACTCTCCCAACAATAATAATGGTACTATGTCTGAGTACTGTCTGCTACCGCGACGGCAAAGAGAGACGTGATAGGCACCGTCTGTATGTTTGTGAATTGAATACAAAAAAATGGAGAGTTTATTCCTATTCTCCAATTTAGAGATATCCTCCCATGAGAGAGGGAAGGATAAATGGTCGTATTTAACCATTTTCCTAACCCTAGAGTGAGACTCTACAAGTCTTCCTATACGTTTCCATTTCCATCCTTGTTGTGATGCCCGAAAAGCAGCAATGCATTGAATAATGCATGTTCCATTGTTACCATTGGGGTTTGGGTTGAAGACGTCATGTCGTCCCCTTAAAAAGGGGGGATAAGGGACATAATCCCCCAAAACTGACCTTACACTACCATTACAGATAACTATTTTGAGGAAATCAACATTAAATAATATAAAACCACTTCCCTCTGTTTCTGATAGGAGATCCTCCAGACGTGTAATCATATAACCCACCCAACTATCAATAAGATCACCCACCTCCTCAAGAGTTACCAGCCTAGCAGGTGTCGTTATGAAGTGTTCCCTATAGTCATCATCTTCTGTGAGACGTTGTTTTAAAAGTGTTACTTTAACCTCAAGGAGGATTTTGAATGATGAAGTAAAATTGCCATGAGCCGCCAGAGAATTCATGTAATTCTCTATTTCATTGGAGAAAAGGTCTCTAAAGTTGCTTAGGAGACCTACAGGATCTGTGGCAAAGGCGGGGGATGGATTCCATTCTAGATGGAGAGTCCAGGAAATATCCTATTATCCTCCCCCCCCGAAAAAACAACGGAAGCTGTAACCACCACTCCAGTAAAGAAGTTGAGGTAGTGGCAGTGACAGTAGCCCCGTGGAAGCAGCAGTGGAGGTAGCAGCAGCCAGCAGCAGCAGTCGTAGTAGCGAGGGGACGTGGTTAATCACTATTCTTAAAAAAATGTGGGGGAATTCTTCACCTGTTGTAGTTCTTTAAGTAGTTTAA
>WNGS01040990.1:0-10329 GCA_020271785.1 Procambarus virginalis | reverse complement strand
TCATAACTGGAATCGCTCATCATTCGAGGTTCCACTGTATTTCCTAATAACACTGTGTCCCTTTCTGACTTCTTTTCATGTTGTGCTCTCTCTAACAAGCTGTATATAATTTACAAAATGTCTTATACAATTTTTTATGTTAGCCTGCTTCTTGTTAGTATAAGTGTTGCAGCTCATCAAACCTTTAAACAATCTAAATTTTATCTTAAGTTATGCTTGAAATGCTCACTGTGAATTAGTGCCTTTATGCAATGTACTTATCTATGCATCTTCCCCTTTTATGACTCATATTTATGGACATTTGTGTAAACAAAGTATTATTATAATTATTAATATTAATAACTATTAGTATTATTATTATAGATGGGGATACTAGATAAACTCAGCTAGTTTTTTACCTAGACTGTAATTCTTCATATAGAATAAGATAGCAGCACTGCCCTGTATACTTAAGTTTGTTTATAAAAAAAAAAACTGCCATTTGGCCCTAAAGTGACTGCTTCACAGGCACAAGATCAACAGTAACTTAGCGCCCTACTCTGGCATTTACAGGTCTGTTATAATACTTGCCTCCTCCTTGCTTGTATTAAGCTCCTCGGTGGCTTCCCGAATTGCTGAATTGATAGCTGCCAGTCCACCATATAAAGCATCTGTTCGGACGCCTAGGTAGACCAGAATGCATCGTCGACAACATCCTATGTCCTCCAGAAACTTAAGTGAATTCGTTCCTAGCATTTCAGATCTGTTCTGTATCTTCTTGTGGCAAGTGTGAATTTAGGAATATCGAAGTGCGGTGTAAAATCTGCAGATTTTTCTTGGTTGCTGTGATTTATGGGCAGACACTTGACACCAAAACCACTTTCTTAGTCTATGGAAAATATACGCCTTTCAGATGAAAATATGAGCCTTATTTGTTGCACGCTAAAGGCTTGCAACTAATAGTCTATGACGTTGCAAGATCTGTTGTCTTTGGCTATGCATGCCCGTGCCACCTCTGGGGAGGCTTTAATCTTTATCAATCCTGTCTTTCCTTAATCTGCTGTCTTCCTCGCACCACGATCATGGGAGAAATTTGAAATCTATCAATAACCCAGTAACTCCTGGTGATATATACACAAGTTGTTGCTTACTTCCGGGTACTTTAATAAGGTTCTCTGGGAAATACCACTACCTGCCGGGAGCCGACCTAGAGTGTATATTAGTGTACAAAGCCTTCCTTCCCTCTCCACAGCCCCGCTCCTGTGCCAGGTAAGTCCACTATGGGCTCACCATAGCCCGTGCTACTTGGAACTTTTGTTCTGAGTAGCTGAATCTAAAACAACAACTTCCTTCCCTCGCAGAGTTTCAAGAGCAGCAGCAGCAGCGTGGGCACTGATAACATTGTTTACTACAGTACTACCAGCCTAAACCATCCTCTGACCAATGGATGCCTACTACCAGCCTAAACCATACCAACACTCACCATATTCACACTCACAAACTACCACAAAGATGCATTTACAATTTTTACAAAGGAAACTAATCGATCTGTGAGAATAAATTATAACTAATATTTATTACGTTCAACTGTTTTGAGGTCTGTAATACACAGAGTATTTTGTTTTTAATTTATTTATTATTTATATATATACAAGAAGGTATATTGGGATTGTGAGGATACATAGCATAGTAATTACATTCTTGTAAAGTCACTAGTACGCGCAGCGTTTCGGGCAGGTGTTTAATCTAAAAAAATCTTAGAGAGCTACTTATTATTAGTAATTATCAATAGAAGAGCTACTTATTAGTGCTTCCCTGTCAGTAATGTGTTTACCTGAGGGCCACTAACACTCAGGTGGCTGTACTTAGGGTCGATCTCGAACCCATTGATGATGTGACGACTTATACTGAATTTTGTAACTAGCTCATCAAGATTATAACTTGCTTAGCTAAATGAATTATGGGTTCAGTCCCTGAGCCCATCATGTGCCTCTGTAACCCTTTCCTCTACTCCCCACAAGATGGGTATGAGGTGCATAATAAATGAACTAAAATAACTAGACCTTGACGAGAACAAAACGCCGGCGGCTTGTCAAAGGAATCCCCCATTTTTCCCAGGTAATTTTTTTTCTAGCGAGATTTAAAAATTTAGCCGTTTTTGCATTGACGGCTTCGGCGGGTAGGCGGTTCCATGGGATTATAAACCTGCTTGTGATTGTATCAATGTTACAGACTCCTTTCTTATTTATTTAATCTTAGTAACTTAGCCAATAAGCTTAGCCTCTCTCTCTCTCTCTCTCTCTCTCTCTCTCTCTCTCTCTCTCTCTCTCTCTCTCTCTCTCTCTCTCTCTCTCTCTCTCTCTCTCTGAGCGTGCTGTCCGCTCGGCCGAGCCGGTCGGCCGAGCGGACAGCACGCTGGACTTGTGATGTGATCCTGTGGTCCTGTGTTCGATCCCAGGCGCCGGCGAGAAACAATGGGCAAAGTTTCTTTCACCCTATGCCCCTGTTACCTAGCAGTAAAATAGGTATCTGGGTGTTAGTCAGCTGTCACGGGCTGCTTCCTGGGGGTGGAGGCCTGCAGTCGAGAACCGGGCCGCAGGGACACTAGAGCCCCGAAATCATCTCAAGATAACCTCAAGATAACCCTATTCTATATGAAAGATTACACAGTGTACATCAAAATTAGCTATTAGTTCATCTAATATCCCCATCTCACAGGATGGTTAGTCATACATGGAATCAAGAGAAAATACCTGCCTCTGTACAAAAAATAAATTAAATTTGACCAAATAATAACTTTATGATCTTCACAAGAGCTAAGAACCGAACCATGGAAATATTAGGTAAGATAAGACATTTATAATTAATTATAAATAATAATAAATAATAAATATAAATAAATATGTTTATTCAGGTAAGGTACATACATACAAGTCATTTTACATAAATGGATCGATTTATAGATAGAGCTAGTACATACAATGCCTAAAGTCACTATTACACAAAGCGTTTCGGGCAGGAGAAACATTAATATCTAAAACTTAATACTAATTGAGTATAAAGAATAAAATGACTTGAGAAGAAATACAAATAAAGATAAAAAAAAGCGGGGAACATGACTGAAAAAGCAGCACAAATACAATAGGTCGACAAAGAGCGTTGATTAAAATTAACTCCATGTAACCTACCTCACCCCTTAATGTCAACCAATGTCTGCTATTTTAAACAATGCTGTTTGTCGACCAAATTGCATATTTGCTATTTTTCTGCCATGTTCCCCCCTTTTTTTATTTTTTTTATTTTCTCAGCACAATTTATACTTTAATTTCAATTAGTATTAAGTTTTAGTCTTTAGTGTTTTTCCTGCCCGAAACACTTTGCGTAATAGTGGCTTTAGGCATTGTATGTACTAGCTCTATCTATAAATTCATCAATGTTTGTATCACACCTTGTATGTATGTACTTTACCTGAATAAACATTTGAATTTTTAATTTGAATTTAAATTTTGAATGAAATATTTACACATGGTTGGAACCCTTAACAGATGAGACTAACCAAGTTATAAAGGACGACAAAAGTGCTGCAATGTTAAATGGGATTCTTGTAATGTTATTTGTCTATTTGTACTCTGAATTTGTGCGCCCCTTGAGGGACTTGAAGTAGAGGGGGGGGGGGTAGAAATAGCCTAAGCTACTCTATCCCTTTGAGATGTATTTCTTTCTTATCTCAATAAACATACTTGAACTTGAACGCTCTAAATGAATATTTTACACCAGTGTTAACACTAAGAGGGTTAGATAACATCCCATCATCCACACAAATGTATGCAGGAGGTGAGAAGGGATTTAGGGATATACCCATAACATGCGACATAATCAGGAAGAACATTGACAAACTAAAAGACTCAAGAGCCCAAGATGTGAATGGAATTAAATCCAGAGTTATAAAGGAATTGGCAGAAGAACTATGCCTACCGCTGAAAATACTTTTCACATAATCTCTGGATCAAGGGATAGTCCCCCCTTGAATGGAAATATACAAATGTCACCCCTATTTAAAAAAAAAAAAAGCAGAAAGAGCTAAACAGAAAACTACCGGCCTATCAGCTTGACATCACACATAGGCAAGCTCATGGAGAGAATCATAAGGGTGGGAATCATTCACCATCTTTCAGTGAACAATCTTGTACAATCGACACAACATGGGTTTGTTAAAAACAGATCCTGCCTTACAAATCTGTTCACATTTTTGGAAACGGTAACCAGCGGTTACCGTTAAAAACCGGTTACCGTTAAAAACGGTAAGTAACCAGCTATTTAGGACAAAGGACTTCCGGTGGATGTAATATATGTGGATTTTGCTAAAGCCTTTGATAAGGTACCACATGAAAGACTGGCAAGGAAATTTCAGGCCTATAGAATAATGGTAAAATACTAGAATGGATAAAACATTGGTTGAACAAAGAAAACAAAGAATTATGCTAAATGGAAACGAATCTGACTAGAGAAATGAGGTGAGTGGGGTACCGCAAGGGTCCATTTTGGGGCCAAGCAACCTGCTCTCGCACAAGACAGCACATATATGACTTATTGCTTATAGTCACTATTTCGCTTATTTCGCCTCACCTGTTCTTCAGTGCGTTAGTGGCCAGTTGTAGTGCAGCTAATTCTGCATGTGTGGAGCTAAGCCAGTTATTGAGTCTCACACTTGTGGTCTGTGTACATATGTTGTCTTTGTATATTCTACAGGCTGCTGCAGTGAGACCTGTTGACATTTGAACAGACCCATGAGCGTAAGCATAGTGCTCGTGAGGCCGTAAGTTATTTATAAAGGAATCAATGGTTTCAGGTGTGGTTGCTTTCAGGAGTGCTGGGTTTTTCTTGCTCTTTTTGTTCATGGACATGTAAGACACTTGTATTTCAGGGTACAGATATAATGGGATACCATTGGCTAGTACGTTGGATACAATAGGAATATATAGTTTAATGAGATTGGCAGCACTGCTACTCAGCCAGCTTGCATATAGGTTGCCCGCTGGTGCGTTGGCAACACTCTCCCGCCTACAAACAGCACTAGTCAGTTTTCTCTAAGTAAAGTAGTAACTTCTCTAAGTAGTAAGGGTGATATTGGATCTCTCATCACCCTTACACAGAAGGTAGTATTGAGCTGCTCAATTCTTTCACATATGGTGAGAGTGTGAAAGAATTCAGCAGGAATTCTGAAAAGAATTCAGAATTCCTCTCTCATGATGATAATTCTTGCGCATCTGGAGGCTCCAAGAATTATCCTCATGGTTTCATTTTGAATTTTCTCACACCGCCCCACTTAACACATTCCTCCCCACGAGCCGCTTGCTCACGGTGACAGCACTGATGTATGGTGCAAGGTCTCCCAATACCCGCACCGCATTCCCGCTCACCCCGCCACCGCTACCCAACCCTCGGCCCCTCTCAACGCTACCAACCTAAGGTAGCTGTTACTGTCGGTGTTTTAGATTTAATTGTGGTGCAATACTTGCACTATTAATTTAGGGTCAAATGAACAAATCCACAAGGGCCGTGACGAGGATTCGAACCTGCGTCCGGGAGCATCCCAGACACTGCCTTAATCGACTGAGCTACGACAGGGTAAAAGAGTTGAAACCGAAGTTCTACTGAACTTACTGGATCCCGTAGCCTCTCCGAGGCACAAACCAGGATTTTGTATATATATTCAGGGCATATAATTTCTGTTAATCCTCGTCACGGCCCTTGTGGATTTGTTCATTTGATGCATCACGTTAGTGTGATCTCTGTGTGTAATTTAGGGTGATTGGCAACTCTAGATTGTGAGCTTCTTTTACTATATGCAGGATTTCTGTAATAAGCTGAATATTATCTCTGTGCTGGCTTGATAACAATGATTGGAGCAAAGATTTTGAGTCACTATGATGACATAATGTAAATTATTCTCAATTGTATAATTTATGGCCTCTTTCAGGGCATATAATTCTGTTTGCAATGTTGAGCAACCACTATTCATGCACCAGTAAGCTTCATGGTTGGTAGTGTAAACTGCTAGAACAGCAGAACCTCTTTCTTGATCAACTAATCCGTCTGTGAAGACGTGAGTCGATCGTTGTCGGTCTTGAGATGATTTCCATTTGTTGTTCTATGACTGCTTTGAGCCTCTGCGAGTCACATGCTGATTTTTGAACTGGTAATCCTTCAATGATTATCTTTAGACTCGATTCTCCCATGGAGGAGGCTGCCGAAAGTGTTGATATGGTCTATCTTCCCCTTTGTTTTTAATGATCCATTTGAAGTCCACTTTCTCTAGAATCTTGACCAGATTATCCGTCCATGCACTTGTTCTATATTCAATGTTTCTCTGAAGCGATCTGTGTACAGGCAGCACAGTGTAGCTGAAGCATTGGATAGCTCGAAGGCTTTTTCAAGGTCCAGAAAAATAAGGATTCCAGGTTTGTCATTGATATGATCCAGGAGGGAGGTAAGGCATTCTGTGGTTCCAACACCTCTTCAGTAAGCAAACATATTTTGGTGCAGTGGATTGGCTTTCCATTCAATTCGATTAAGAACCATTCTTTCCGCAGTTATAGCCAGACAGCTTGTTAATGCGATGGGTCTTGGATTTCCTGGGTCTTTGGGTTGGAATGGGAAACTATAATTGTACTATTCAGGAGAGTGGTCGAGTTCTTGTCACCCATATTCTGTTGAGATTCAACCAAGGTAGCCTCATAACCTTTTTATAAACATTGTAATCTTCACTTACTGCCGTATACGACCTGGGGTGAGGGAGGTGTACTCCCCCGCCTGGGGTGAGGGAGGTGTACTCCCCGACCTGGGGTGAGGGAGGTGTACTCCCCGGCCTGGGGTGAGGGGGGTGTACTCCCCGGCCTGGGGTGAGGAGGTGTACTCCCCGACCTGGGGTGAGAGGGTGTACTCCCCGACCTGGGGTGAGGAGGTGTACCCCCGGCCTGGGGTGAGGGAGGTGTACTCCCCGACCTGGGGTGAGGGAGGTATACTCCCCCGACCTGGGGTGAGGGGGGTGTACTCCCCGACTGGGGTGAGGGAGGTGTACTCCCCGACCTGGGGTGAGGGAGGTATACTCCCCCGGCCTGGGGTGAGGGGGTGTACTCCCCGACCTGGGGTGAGAGGGTTGTACTCCCCGACCTGGGGTGAGGGGGGTGTACTCCCCGACCTGGGGTGAGGGAGGTGTACTCCCCGACCTGGGGTGAGGGAGGTGTACTCCCCGACCTGGGGTGAGGGAGGTATACTCCCCGACCTGGGGTGAGGGAGGTGTACTCCCCGACCTGGGGTGAGAGGGTTGTACTCCCCGACCTGGGGTGAGGGAGGTATACTCCCCGACCTGGGGTGAGGGAGGTGTACTCCCCGACCTGGGGTGAGGGAGGTGTACTCCCCGACCTGGGGTGAGGGAGGAATACTCCCCAGACCTGGGGTGAGGGGGTGTACTCCCGACCTGGGGAGAGTGGTCGAGTTCTTGTCACCCATATTCTGTGAGATTCAACCAAGGTAGCCTCCTAACTTTTTATAAACAGTGTAATCTTCACTTACTGCCGTATACGACCTGGGGTGAGGGAGGTGTACTCCCCGGCCTGGGGTGAGGGAGGTGTACTCCCCGGCCTGGGGTGAGGGAGGTGTACTCCCCCGGCCTGGGGTGAGGGAGGTGTACTCCCCGGCCTGGGGTGAGGGGGGTGTACTCCCCGACCTGGGGTGAGAGGGTTGTACTCCCCGACCTGGGGTGAGGGGGCTGTACTCCCCGACCTGGGGTGAGGGGGGTGTACTCCCCGACCTGGGGTGAGGGAGGTATACTCCCCCGACCTGGGGTGAGGGGGGTATACTCCCCGACCTGGGGTGAGGGAGGTGTACTCCCCGACCTGGGGTGAGAGGGTGTACTCCCCGACCTGGGGTGAGGGAGGTATACTCCCCCGACCTGGGGTGAGGGGGTGTACTCCCCGACCTGGGGTGAGAGGGTTGTACTCCCCGACCTGGGGTGAGGGGGCTGTACTCCCCCGACCTGGGGTGAGGGGGTGTACTCCCCGACCTGGGGTGAGGGGGGTGTACTCCCCGACCTGGGGTGAGGGAGGTATACTCCCCGACCTGGGGTGAGGGGGGTGTACTCCCCGACCTGGGATGAGGGGGTGTACTCCCCAGACCTGGGGTGAGGGGGTGTACTCCCCGACCTGGGGTGAGGGAGGTATACTCCCCCGACCTGGGGTGAGGGGGGTATACTCCCCCGACCTGGGGTGAGGCAGGTATACTCCCCCGACCTGGGGTGAGAGGGTTGTACTCCCCGACCTGGGGTGAGGGAGGTATACTCCCCCGACCTGGGGTGAGGTGTATAATGTCTCATTAATGTTACAAACTGTATTTGTTGTAATTGTTAGAGTGGAGGAACAATGGCTGACATGACGTTCTCAGACCCGGAGATTGTCAAGTATTATGTCCGCTGCCGCCCGGCGCCTCCACACAGCCTCATCAACACAGTCATCAACTTTCTTAAGGAAAAAATGGTGGGTGTTTTAAGTTAACATTTCTATTAATATCTTTACTATAAATGAGAATCATTTACATGCGCGGGCTCGCAAATATAATGCTATATGTTTACCTTAAAGTTGGTAAGCCTAGTATCAACAGAACTAGTTAAAAGATACTCATCAATGCTTACCAACGTAATAAGAAGAGGCAAACTTTTATATTATGACAATAGATTCAAAGAAGCAAAAGAAAATATGAAGAACACATGGTAAGCCATTTCTAACATCTTAGGATCTAAATAACAATCACATAATAAGCAGATAAAATTCTCCAAAGATGGTTACACATTTGCAACAAACTTAGAAAAAGCCAATGAATTTAACAGCTTCTTTTCATCAATTTGTGCTAACCTTGCCAGAAACATTCCAGAGACCTAGACACATGTTACTAATATCTTACCGGCAGCTATCCTAACTCTCTACTCCTACCAGTCAGTCCGACAGACATTATATCATAATGTCTGTCTGTCAGTCACTTCAAACAAAGTTCGGGAACATTAGTGAAATAACATCTATGGTATACAAGAGTGCCTCCCATGCCCTTCCACCACCCATAGCTTTGCTATTCAACAATTCTTTAGTGTCATACTTTTCCTGATATCCTTAAAAAACAAAAGTAACTTCAGTTGATAAAAGAGGCGAGACAGCTGGCAAACATTTACAGACCAATATCAAACCAACCTATACTTTCAAAAACATTTGGAAAAATTATTTACAAACAGCTCTACACCAGAAATTTTAGCCAAATATCCCAGTTTGCTAACTGTAGGTAGTAACTGCGTGATTGTAACCTATCCAACGCTGCCCACTGGATGGGGGGCGGTGTGCAGGACAAACATATAAATTTTGACACTATCTCTCCACATATGTCAGTTGCTTAATTTAGAACCTGTACTTGAGGTCGATCTCGAACCCATTGTTGACGTGACGACTTATATTGAATTTTGTAACTAGCTCATCAAGATTGTAACTTGCTTAGCTAAATGAATTGTGGGGTTCAGTCCCTGAGCCCATTATGTGCCTCTATAACCCTTTCCACTACCGCCCACAAGATGGGTATGGGGTGCATAATAAATGAACTAAACTAAAACTCCTACCTTGTAAAATTCAACATATTAAGTCCCTGCCAATTTGGTTTCCGTTCCCAAAAGAATACCAACAATGTCATTATTAGCCTGCTAAATATAATCTACTCAGCCCTTGACAAAGATGAGTTCCCAATTGGCCTCTACATTGACCTGAGAAAGGTCTCGGACGTAAGTGCGAGTCCTCGACACGGCCCTTGTGGATTTGTTCTGAGAAAGGCCTTTCATACTGTAAATCATAATTACCTCCTACTTAAGCTTCGTCATTATGGAATCCGAGGCCTTGCTCTGAACTATCTTCGATAATATCTTAGTGACAGACACCAGTACGTGGCCATCAATAACATAACCTTCCCCACTCTAACATTAACCGTATGAGTGCCAAAGGGCAGTATCCTAGGGCCTCTTATATTTCTTATAGTCATCAGTGACTTGCCGAATGTCTCCAATGTTCTTAAACCTATAATTTGTTGACGATACTACCTTCATCAGCTCAAACCCAAATGCACAGTCTGTAAATAATAGTGTAAATAATGAATTAAACACAATTCTGCTCCCTTACTGAACTCCTTGGACATGTTAAATATCAAGTCTCTGCACATACTCTCAAGGGGTTCTCTACATCTATAAAACTCTGAATTGCAATGCCAATCCGGACCTTAAGCACTTCTATGAGGCTGTAATAGAACTCACGGTCACCACATGAG
>WNGS01040976.1:18960-60002 GCA_020271785.1 Procambarus virginalis | reverse complement strand
TTACAATAAACCAAGCACCTCCGGCGGCCGCTTGTCGAAGGCGGAAGTGTAGCCTAGGCCGTTTGTCATGATAATTAGTGATGGCTCTTATTTTGATTATGGATCGTAATCCAGTTAAGCCTTTATTCTTATTAATTAATTTGTAATACAATGCTGGTAAAATACACTTCTTGATGATGAGTATGGAGTACAAATGAACTCATTGTGTACCCTATGCTCACAGGATGAGTATATAGGGTACACAATGAACTACCACTCACACGATGGTATGGGATGCACAAGAAACTATCGCACAGAGGATGAGTATGGAGAGCAAAGTAAACAAAGATTCACACGATGAGAAAGGGTTGCACGATGTCCTATATGACTCACAGAATGAGTATGAGGTGCACAATAAACTACAGGTACAGGATAAGTATGGGTTACACAATAAATTACAGGTCACAGGATGGGTATGGGGTTAAACAATTACACTACTGGGAACAGGATGAGTATGGGTTGCACAATAAATTACCGCACAGAGGATAAGTATAGGGTGCACGTAAATAGGACTCACAGGATGAGTATAGGATGCACAATAAACTACCATTCACAGGATGAGTATGATATTCGTGCTCTATATTAAGATAACTATAAAATACACCTCTGTTTCCAAATAACTTTAATGACCAATATTTACAAATATATTTTATGTTTCCGATTTTCTGATAATATAAAACATATCATCATATGTATAGGGGCCCAGTATTAGTCTTGTTCGTTCTCGACGCACAATCGAGAATTCCGTGTTCGAATCCTGGCGGGGCAGAAATGGTTGAGTAAATTTCCTTTCACGTAATGTACTGTTCACCTAGCAGTAAGTAGGTACTCAGGAATTAGTCAGCTTGTTGTGGGGGTTGCATCCTGGGCGGGGTCAGTAATTCGACCTTAAGGATGTCCTTGATAAAAGCCTATCGTGTATGAATATACTGTGGCTTCCAGTTCCCCCCAAAAATGAATTATTATAATTATAATATTATGGTTTATAAATAATCTCTAAGAGTGGTTATGCGTCATATTTAACATACGTCTATCTTTACCTCACATTTTATAAGTTAATTTCTGTCTGTACATGATGATGATCATATACAATTAAGGTAGCATTGCAATTTTATAGGAAATTGTTAAGTCCAAAAATATCTTGATTCTTATACTCGAGATATTGTTACAATAAACGTTTGAAAACAAAGTTTATATCTGTATTTAAAATATAAAATATTTTGCGTTTATCAACGCATCTCTCTGAATTACTATTTTTTCTGAATTGTGAAGCCTGTATTGCCGCCTGGCAGGACACTGATGCATTGGAAGTTTTCATGTGTCCGGACACCGGCGATGGTGTGGTATTGGCTATTTATTTAACCATGTCTTGCTTTCATTTAAGATATATTTTACTTGAAATGTAGTCACGTTATCGTCTACATCTTTGTTTATGCTGACATATAGACCTTTGATGTTACTTTGCACATATGCAAATGAACTACACAATTAATTCACTTGTTTGCAGGCCTTCACACTCCCTGAGATAGCCATCACATAACTTTAAAAAGGCATATATCTTCACTTTCACTTCAGTTATATTATGCTAAAGTAATAACATGCAGCTTATATTTCTGTCTTTATTATGACATAGAAAACTTCGTTTATTACAATATTTAGATTAAATTAACATTGATCTTCGAAAGATCATAGATCCCATCGATAGGGAGAGCGTCGGCCAAGAAACCTTGTTTAAAATATGAATATCTTTCCTGTCTAATAAGATATAATCTCTGTGATGGATTCACAAAAACTATTTTATCTCTGCCTTTCTAATAACATATACAAATATAAGTTTTTTTGCGAATCTCTATTAACTAAGCAATATATAAGAGAGCGTGTTAGGTTCGGTGTTCTATGAACGAAAAGGACATGAGTAGTTTAAGTAGCGAACGCATACAAACGAATAACGATAGTATCTATATAGCAAAATTATTGTCCTGTGGAGTTGATTTAACTTCCAGACACATTTTTTTAAATAAATATTAAATGTTTTGTGGGTATTTATGAAAGATATTATTACAAATACCCATTCTACTTGTTAATATCATTAATTAAATTTGCAACAATTTGAGCAAAGAAGTGCGATGACTGGATCACTGTGTACAGGAGGCTGACATGGCAGCAAACACTCTCCAGGCGACCATATATCTTGGATAAGTCGCTCCACAATTTTGTCGCTTGGACCGTCGACTTCCTATGGCGTCACCTGCAACGTATTTACTTCGAATTTCGATATGAAATTACATTATTTCAGAGTGAAAATAGGTTTGATCGTGTTCTACGTGCAGCACCAACATTACAGTAAGTAAATATATCATATTTCTTCATTACTTACGTAATACTAGGAGGATTTGGGTACATTTGGGTAGATTTGGGTAGATTTGGTTAATTCTACGGACCCGATTAGGCCATGGCTGCCATATTGGTCTGCCTTGCATAGCCGCAAATACACCGGTGTTTGGTGGAGATAGGGGCAGCAAGGCGCAGGGCTAAACCAATACTTAGAGCCCGATGGTCATAGACAGCAAAAAAATGTAGATAGTTTACAAATTAAAAATAGATAAAGTGTTGTGGAATTACCATACTTAAAGGTTGATTTTCTGTAAAACAGCCCTTCTGCCTGCTTCTCTTTCACCTACACACATTCAAAGTTATGGCTTCTCAACTAGTGTACCAACATATACTCAAACATATTTACCAGCTGCAGAACAAACACCAAAATCATTGAATTCTGGTACAGTACGTCCCTATTTGAACTATGTAATGTAATATAAACTTAGTACCTAGTAACTACTATATATATATCATTGTATAACTAACACATTACTGAAAGCTGTCAGTTGTTCTAAATGCCTATATAATATGTATAAAATACACTTCAATTTATTGCATCTATTTGCTCCTGAAGATTTTCCTGACTAATTTAGAATCTCCTATTTCAAAGCACTTGCTGCAAAACTGGAGGAAATTTATGATTCTCAAGCAAGCCTTTCTAATTGGCAAAAAAGAAGAAAAAATAGTGAGATTAAATGGGGAGAACGTAGGTCAATGCTGTTTAGCTGGACATTGTCGAAGTTGGGTGTTCCAGATAAAGGTAAATAACATCTTTAGTGTGTAATTATGGTTAAATTTCAATGTAATTATGAAATGCATGATTAATGTCAATCTCTGAATACACTTAGATTGTCATTTTTAAACTCGGGTATACAATATTTCTAAATCCAGTATTAACATTCAAAGTACATAATTACATTATTTTTTGGACAACCAGGCAAATGATGTGTACAATGAAGAAGTTGTGAGGCAAGCATAAAATGTGAACACTGCTTTCGTTTTTTGTGTCATAAATGTGATCAGCAGCAGCATTTTGTAATGCCTTTCCACCAGCGACTCTGCTGGAAAAATGGGTTCTTAGAGCCTTTAGACACAACACAAACTGTGTTCAGATGGGAATGTCATTCACTGGAGTAAGTAATGTACCTGTAGTTTACTTGTATTCTGTTTCTTATACTCTCATTTCTATCCTGAACCAATGAGTGTTTTAAAATTTTATTTAATTCATGTAATTTTTTTAGTAGTTTTTGTATTGGTCATTTTCCTCAATAATTATTGATTACCTCATTAATTACTAATTTTTAGTTAAATAAACGAATTTTTATTTGTTATTAAATATAAATCTTTCATGTAACTCCAGCTAATGCTAAAATATGTACAGTATTAGTAATTTAAAATGCAATGATTGAAACATCTATTTATTTTGCTGCATAGCTGATCTTGTAAATTTAATTGTTACCAGAGCACGTTGTACCAGCACATCCACCTAATTCTTGCCCGAACTGCAATGAGTGCAAGTTCACAACTTTAAGTTCAATAATTTGCGCATCTTTGTAACTTTAAGTGGTACGTTACTTTAAGAAACATTTATTTGATACTAGTATTGGTAGCTGGCATTGCTCAGATGACCCTGGTGTATACTCCAATATTTAAGTGCAAGTGCGGATATGTAGATGAAGAACTTGGGAAACAATGCACCAGTCTGGTTTTTATTCAACTCGAAGAAATAGTAACACTTTCTACAGCATAAATCTATTGGATTCCTGGCATTTTCTCAAGAGAAACAGTCCTGGAACTTCTCTTCAGGCATTAGTTAGTGCACTGGAATTATTTGGTGTATCTCGAGGGCATGTAAGTTTTCATACCATTATTGTTTTAATTGTGCAAGTATTAAGTTGGTGTATAAACTTAAAAACTAAGTTTGTTACTAAGCAAATGCATTGTCATTATTTAAGAAATAGGGTTGAATATTATTAAATTAATAAATAGTATGAATATTCTAAATATATATTTATATATGTCTAATATCATAAGAAATGGAAATGGATTACCAATCTTTAACAATTACTCTTTTTATGTAATGCTCATGTAAGTTTATTTTCATTTCCTGCAGATATTTATAGTCTGTTGCTTAACATGCCACTGCTTGGCATTTTTTGATAATTACACACATTTTACATCTTAGCATGGTCCCATCAATTTTGAGACAACAAAAAGAGTCTTCTTTGAATGGCATTTCCATCAGTATGAACTTGGGAGACTAAAAGGAGAATCTGACAATGAGTGCCCTGCATGTGATACAACACCTGTGCCTGTACATATTGATGGCAACAAGAAACTGTATCGTTACAACAAAGTTGGGAGGTAATTATTCAAGTTACCAATATTTACTGCTGCTCATTATTGTTAAGGTATAATGTAAGGTGTAGTAATATGTTTGTAGTACTATAAACACAGCATTGTATAATATTTTCAATCTTCATAAACTAAAATATGATGTTCAAATAAAAAAAATATGTATGAATATAGTGTCATGCGACTTTTAATCATACTTTTTTTTAATTGTTAACTGATTATACCTTTATTACTTGCCTTTCAACTTCAGTTGAATTTTTTTATTTGAACTAAGGCTTTATTAATTTAAAAACTCTTAACTCTTATATGTAAGGATTTATTTATGTTAAATGCAAATTTAATACAGTAGGTAGTTTTTAACAAACATTATGCTATTATGTCAAAGGTTTTGTATGGAGGGCGGTAGCAAGAAGGAAGTGGCCTGATATCTGGGGAGGAGGCAGAGCAAGTATTTTCCTACCTTTCATGATATAACAACAACAGTAAGAACATGCTTAAAGCTGGTATGTGTTAATTTTTTTTATCGAGTTCTAAATTTTGTACCTTTCAATCAAATCAGTACAAAGGTAATATGTGATGGCTATATATATCCAAATAATGATATAAAATAATATAAGAATATAGGAAACTGCAGAAAGGCATTTTGGCTCATGCAAAGTAGCATTATACTCATATGCAACCAACATATACATGTATAATCCTTGTTTGAAAAATCAAGTTGTCCCTGTTTTTATGCTTTCTTTCACATCCTGATATTTTTATTCTTATTACTCTACCACTATTTTTGAGCGCTTTGTTTCATCTGAAATAACAATGAATTCATTCCACTTAAGACAGCATCAATATCATCATCCTTTTACTTTCCAATCAGTATTTTGAGACACACAGTATTAAGATGTCAATGAATAACTAAATTTATTTCGACAGAGCGTACAGAAGAACTGACAGAGGCGGCACTCTTTTGGAATCACAGAAAAATTAGTGGAATGCCTCGGGCATTAGTTGCCAGATTCAGAAAGGTATTACATATGAATTGCACTATACAATGAAAATATAGAATTATATATAAATATACAAAAATATACAATTGTTCTATACAATGAATCAAATGTATATACGTGTTTTTATTATCTATAATCTTATTATAAGACAATAATGGTAATTTCTTCTCATAGACATAGTTAAATTGGTAAAAACCCACTTGTGTATTTGTGAAATTTATGTAAAGAATTAATTACACGAAGTCTTTCACACACTCCTTGGTGCTTTGTCAAGGTCTGAAGCTGAGAAACACATACTCAGACTTTGACAAAGCACTAAGGAGAGTGCAAAAGACTTTGTGTAACTCTGAACATAATTTTACAATAAATATGATGGCAAATATTTTTAAATTGGCCACAAAGACAGCTGCAGCAGTTTCAAATGAGATTTTGTATTAATTTGTATTATTTATATATTTTTTATATTATTTATATTAATTGTACTTTTATATATGGAAAGACTGCAATACCAATAAATTGAGTTTGTTTTCTAAAGGTAAATTTTATAGGTACAATTTTTAATGATGTTTAATTCACAAATGATTCCCATGATTATAATTTGTCAATCACATACTATATTTTCATTTTGCATTATAGTGTCCCTGACTGAAGAAAGAAGTGCAGGGGAAAAGTTTGAGCTCCAGAAGAGATGTAGAGAGGAAGAATCACTAACCATTCAAGAAATGATAACATGGTTACAGTACTACAAAAAGAAAAGGGAAAAACTATCCTAGTATATTCAAGAATTACAATGTGATTCTTTCTCTTCATGTCTCTGTAAGGTAAGAAATTCAAAATACTTTTTGCAATTTAGATCTTCAAAACACACAACTCACTTTAATGTGTTCAATTAGTAAGAGTAATATTGCCATCACCTTTCAGATTTCAACTTTAAAACACTTCCATTTTCAAGAGTGGTACTGTGGAGAATATGGCTTTAATTATTATTTGCATCCTTCTGTTTTACTTAATCTATACTTTTATATATTTGCATAATATATAACTAAATAGGTACAGTATATATTTGACCCTAAGATGTTTTAAATATTATATTCCAGGATTCTAACACATTCACCATTGAAACCCAATTCTGTCAGAAGAAGAGAAACGTGGATTATTGGCTCTTCTCAAGCAGGGTCAAAAGCAGTGTGCTGACAAGCTCACTGAAGCCAAACATTTATTTAGCTCCTACCAGCCAAATGAGGTCTATGAGCCATTCTTGGAGCTCTTAGAAAGTGATGAAGATGAAGACATGTATTTACAAAATGAATAGATACAAATTAACAAATCCACAAGGGCCATGATGAGGGTTCGACCCTATGTCCGAGACGATCCCAGACGCGGCTTAATGGACTGTGCTACGACATGGCAAAAGAATTCCAACCGGGAGTTTAACTGACCTCACACCTGACCTCAATAATAGATTCGAGGCATCACGCTATTGTGATTTCTGTGTGTAACAAATAGATACAAGATAGGCTCTTCAATTTTTAAATTTTTCCTTATAAAATTTCTTACTATTGTCCTGTTGCTTGGTTACATGAATTGACCACACAAATTATGTTGCTTGGTGACAGAGATGCTTAACTACATGAATTTTGTTGTTCATTCATAAGCCCATTATGTGCCTCTAAAAATTTTCACTGCCACTCACAGGATGGGTATGTTGTGCACAATAAATAAACTAAACTAATATTTTATATGCATATACTTTTGTCTTTTAATACAATAAAACTGGATGACATTAAAATATTTTCCTCATGCTGTGTTTTGCTCAACCCTCTGAAACTATCACTGGAAAAAAAGAGTGGTAGCCAAGACGAGGATTCAAACCCCTCACTTGGTATTCTCAAGCTAGCGCCCTAGACCACCATGCAACTACTTTGTGTAAATTAATGCCACCTGGGATACCACTGAATCCTCTGATTAAATCCAATTCTCAATGATACGTCACATTAATATGATTTCACAATACAAAGTCATGCATACTCTCAATATAAAATACCTTAAACAATCAAGTAAGTGTTGTGTATTTTTTTTTTTATTTTTTTTTTTTTTTGAGATATCTACAAGAGTTGTTACATTGTTGTACAGCCACTAGTACGCGTAGCGTTTCGGGCAGGTCCCTGGAATACGATCCCCTGCCGCAAAGAATCGTTTTTTCATCCAAGTACACATTTTACTGTTGCGTTAAATAGAGGCTATAGTTAAGGATTTGCGCCCAGTAAATCCTCCCCGGCCAGGATACGAACCCATGACATAGCGCTCGCGGAACGCCAGGCGAGTGTCTTACCACTACACCACGGAGACTGAAATGTGTCATTGATCTGTGATTTAAAAGTTGAGTCGGTATGGAGGACGAGTACTGGGCTTTATTGTTCGGGATGGTAAAAAATCAAATCAAAATGTTTATTCAGGTAAAAGTACATACATAGATGAGTTACAAACATAATGTTGGATTTATAGATAGAGCTAGTACATACAATACCTAAACCCATTAATGTGTACAGCGTTTCGGGCAAGGTTTGGGTGGGGGGGGGAATATGGTGTCACATTTCATGGTTGCTTGAGAGAGGGGGAAGGAAAGAGAGAGAGAAAGGGGGAGATGGAGGCAACGGGTATTTGAGGCTGAAATACGCAGAGTAGAAAGCTTTCAATAGAAACTAGAAATATCAGCAGTAAAAATTCGTTCTGGAGTGTCATAAAGGACAGGGGTCGTAAGAATACTTTGACATGACTGCCTACAGATATCATTAGGATTTCCAACCCATTTGCCGTGTTGGAGGACGAATGCTGTGTGGAGACAGTAGACGAAACGAAACGTCATCGAAACGTCAAATGAAGGGACGAAACGTCATCGTCCCTTCATTTTCTAGTGTGTGGATTGGTCAACATACTTCAGCCACGTTATTGAATAACTCATCGCCTGCAATAAGGGAGGAATCCCGATCATATGTGGCATTCTTCCAAGACGGGGAGCTGGAAATGTTTTGGTTGCCATATATATATATATATATATATATATATATATATATATATATATATATATATATATATATATATATATATATATGTCTGCAACAATGATCACAAAAACACTGTTCCAAGTATGCAGAATAACCACATGTGAAAAATAGAAATTGCTTAACGCGTTATCGGCTAATTTGCCTTTATCAGAGCAAAGTAGAATAAAGATATTCTATCTTTATTCTACTTTGCTCTGATAAAGGCAAATTAGCAAAAAACGCTTTAAGCATTTTCTATTTTTCACATGTGGTTATACTGCTTATATATATATATATATATATATATATATATATATATATATATATATTATATATATATATATATATATATATATATATATATATATATGTATATATATGTGTGTATATCACGAAAATAATCACGTGATTAAAAATGTGACAATGTCAGACCACGGAGGAAAAATGAAACAGGAATTTCCTTAAGTACTTTCGTATATTAATACATCTTCAGAAGGAGTCCTTCTGAAGATGTATTAATATACGAAAGTACTTAAGGAAATTCCAGTTTCATTTTTCCTCCATGGTCTGACATTGTCATATGTATATATATATATATATATATATATATATATATATATATATATATATATATATATACATATATATATATATATATATATTAGGGGTACCACCTCTGGTGCAATTGCAGGGACCCACATTCTCGAAGAAGAAAACAAAGAGCATTCAGAGAAGATCTTGTGGATTCTCACTGAATACTTTATTCTTTTCCTCTCCTACCACCCCTATTATTTTTTTGTATGTTTTGTTTTATTTTATTGCAATGCTACAGTTTACAGAGAACACACACACACACACACACACACACACACACACACACACACACAATATACAACAATTATACAATCAGCTTTCGAAGACCTCGTCCAGCTCCTTGGAGGTTGGGTGCGTACCCAGGATACAGCACGCATTTCCCCTCTGAACTGCGACACTGAGGCGCTGGAACAGGAAACTGGCTGCTCGTGGGTCTCTAGTTTTCCAATGAGTTCCTCACCAACCTCCTTTAAAAACTTGAGTGCACATTTACCCCAGGCGCCCAGAGTCTCTGAGCCTATCGGCACGAACCTGTAACAACGTTCTAGGTCTCTGTACTTGTGGATTTTCTGGGTCTCCCTGAAGGTGGCTGCCCCACCTCCCTCCGCTGAGCTGTAACGTAAATAGGTATCAGCCAATGTAGATGCACAGGTGAATCCCATACGACCTGTTTACCTTCCCTCCATGGCTGCAGGGTGACTCCATCTGGCGTTTTTGGCTGTTGTCAGGTCTGCACAGCTGGGGTTCCCTTTGTGCTGGACACCCAGCTGTAGCCAAACTTCTCTTGATGATGTCATTGACTGCCTCGTGTCTGGCAATCTTTCCCTGTGTCTTACGACAGATGAGACCATGGCTGCCGTATTGGTCTGCCCGTGCCTGGCCGCAAATACACCGGTGCTCGGTGGAGATAGGGGCGGCAAGGCGCAGAGCAACACCAATACTTAGGGCCCGATGATCCAGGCGGGTGCCCAAGGCGGAATTAGGGACTGCCAACAGGAAGTCCCCAGCATGGGGGGCTTGCACAGCTAGGAGACGCGCTCTGTCCTTCTGAGAAGCTACGTCCAGCAATGCTTTGGCGATGTTCTCCACTATAGGGCTATCCCATTTGGCCTGTTTACCGTCGTTTGGACAAGTTGGTCGGGTGTGTGAATTGGCGAGTGTGTCCCACCGACCAGCTCCTTCCACAAATTTGGGATCACGAATCCCAATGGAGTTCCTTAGGTATTCTGGTAGTATTTCCTTCACTAATTCACTTGTAGCATATATATATATATATATATGTATATATATATATATATATATATATATATATATATATATATATATATATATATATATATATATATATATATATATATATATGTTACCTCTGTTGATGCATGTCAGCCTAACTACTCAAATTTAAGTTGTTCTTATATTTGTATTAGCACGAATTCTTTGCTCAGTTAAGTAAATTTTCCATTTGTCATGTTGTAGAGGAGCGGGAGCTGGGGTCTCCGCCACCTAGAAGTTTAGTGAGCTGGAAGCCGGCCTGACAGGATCTTGTCTAGTAAGTTGTTGTTCTGTATTTTGTCTAAGTAGTTCATTTTATCTAGGGAGAACTCTTTATAATATTATAATACTTTAGTTAGCCATCTGATTAACTGTTATACTTGAATTACAATTTCAATTATCTACTAAGATATTACAATTATCTTAGTGAGCCATTATATTACTGGATATATATGATTATATATTATTTGAAATATTATATATATATCTAAGTTTACATTCCTGTGTTTATTTTGTAATTAGTGAAATCCTTTAATTAATATAAATAAATAATAAATATGTTTATTCAGGAAAGGTACATACATAAAGTGATTTTACATAAGTGGATTTATAGATAGAGCTAGTACATACAATGCCTAAAGCCACTATTACGCAATGCGTTTCGGGCAAGAAAAACATTAATATCTAAAACTTAATACTAATTGAGCAAAAAGAATAAAATGTATTGAGAACAGATACAAATAAAAATAAAAAAAGGGGGAACATGACTGAAAAAGCAGCACAAATACAATAGGTAGACAAACAGCGTTGAAACAGTCTCCGTGGTGTAGTGGTAAGACACTCGCCTGGCGTTCCGCGAGCGCTATGTCATGGGTTCGTATCCTGGCCGGGGAGGATTTACTGGGCGCAATTCCTTAACTGTAGCCTCTGTTTAACGCAACAGTAAAATGTGTACTTGGATGAAAAAACGATTCTTCGCGGCGGGGATCGTATTCTAGGGACCTGCCCGAAACGCTACGCGTACTAGTGGCTGTACAAGAATGTAACAACTCTTGTATATATCTCAAAAAAAAAAAAAAAAAAAAAAAAAAAAAAAAAAAAAAAAAAAAAAAAAAAAAAAAAGAATAAAAAAAATAACAGACATGGGTTGACAATAGAGTGGTAAGGTAGGTTACAGGGAATTAATCAGGTAGTGTTTAGTTTTAATCTTAAACTGGTTGAGAGAGGTACAGTCTTTAACATGGTTGGGAAGGTCATTCCACATTCTGGGTCCCTTGATTTGTAGAGCATTTCTAGTTTGATTAAGTCGTACTCTTGGAATATCAAAACTGTATTTATTTCTGGTGTGGTGCTCATGGGTTCTGTTACAGCTTTCAATGAAGCTTTTGAGGTCAGGATTGGCATTACAGTTCAGCGTTTTATATATGTATAATACACATGAGAGAATGTGCAGTGACTTAATATCTAACATATTCAGAGATTTGAGTAGGGGTACCGAGTGATGTCTGGGGCCAGAGTTGGATATTGTCCTAATAGCAGCTTTGTGTTGAGTAATAAGAGGACGTAAATGTTTTTGGGTAGTAGAACCCCAAGCACAAATACCATAGTTGAGATATGGATAGATGAGGGAGTAATAGAGAGTCACCAGGGCAGGGCGGGGTACATAATATCTGATCTTAGAAAGAATGCCAACAGTTTTTGAAACTTTTTTTGATATATTTAGAATGTGACCCTGGAAATTAAGCTTGTGATCAATGAGAACGCCAAGGAATTTGCCATCTAATTTGTTACAAATTTGGGTATTGTTAATCTTGGTATTTGATTAGAGGATTTATTGCCAAACAGAATATAGAAAGTTTTGTCAATGTTAAGGGTGAGTTTGTTGGCAGTTAGCCAAAGATGGACTTTATTAAGCTCGGTATTTACTGTGGCATTTAGAGCAAGGGGGTCAGGACTGGAGTAAATGAAGGTTGTGTCGTCAGCATATAGAATTGGTCTAAGGTGTTGGGAGGCATTTGGAAGGTCATTAATGTAGATGAGAAAGAGGAGAGGGCCAAGTATACTGCCCTGAGGAACACCAATGTTGATGGGTAGGGTAGGAGAAATTGAATTGTTCACAGAAACATACTGGAGTCTGTCAGTAAGGTAAGATTTGAGGTATTGCAGGGAGAGTCCTCTGACTCCATAATGATGTAATTTAAGAAGAAGGTTTTGGTGGTTGACAGTGTCAAAAGCCTTACGCAGGTCCACAAATAACCCAACAGGGAACTCATTTTTATCAAGAGCTGCATGAATTAAGTTAATCATACTAATAAGTGCATCGTTAGTGCTTTTTTTAGGTCTGAAGCCATATTGGCAAGAGCTAAGTATATTGTGCTTGGCTAGATAAGAGTAGAGCTGCTTGTAGATTAGTTTTTCAAAAATTTTTGATAAGTTAGGCAGGATTGAAATAGGTCTGTAGTTGTTAACATCTGTGGGATCACCACATTTGTGGACAGGGGTTACTCTCGCTTTTTTTAGAATATCTGGAAAGGTTTGGAGTTCAAGTGACTTGTTGAAGAGCAATGCAATTGCAGGGGCTAAGGATCTGGAGGCTTTTTTGTAAATTAATGTCGGAATCTCCTCAAGGGCACTAGACTTGGTTTTGAGGGAAAGGATTATCTCATTGACGTCAGTGGAATTAGTAGGCTTTAGGTACAGAGACTGTGGATAGTTACCTGTAAGGTAGTCCTTAACATCAGTACTGGAAGATGGAATATCATTTGCAAGGGATGACCCAATGGAAGAGAAGAACCTATTGAACTCAATAGCAGAATCAGAGGCTGAAAGCTGACCATCGTTATTAGACAGGAGTGTTGGTTTGTTGTTTAAAGTCTTCTTTGATCCCAAGATTTGTGAAATTGTGCTCCAAGTTTTTTTAATGTTGCTCTTTTTTGGGTAAATTTATCTTCGTAGTATTTAGCTTTGGCTCGTCTAATTATCTTAGATAGCAGTAAAGAGTAATTTTTTGAGAATTCTTTGGAGACGGTTCCTAGCCTATACTTCTTCTCAAGGTCATGTTTTTTATTAATGGATTTAAGTATTCCCTTTGTAAGCCAGGGATTGTTAAGCCTTTTGGTAGTGACTTGTTTTGTAAGCATAGGACAGTGGGTGTTATAAAGGCTTAGAGTTTTTTGAAGAAAAGATTGTACTGCTAGGTTGATGTCCCCTATGTTACCTAACTCTGACTCCCAGTTGACATTATCAGCAGCAGTTATAAAATTGTCTATAGCAGATTCATTGTGCAGCCTAAAACTTATCTCCCTTGACTCTAGAGGTGGTTTGTTAATGTTAGTTAAGAGAAATGTGGGGTAATGGTCTGTAGTGCTATCGGTGATTATACCTGAAGTAAGCGGAGAGGTTATGTTGGTCCAGATGTGATCTAGAGTCGTTACTCTTGTAATTAATCTTGTAATTACTCTTGTATGGTACGTACTGATGAGGCACCCTGGTTGAACGCATTTAGATACAGGGTTATTATTATTATTATCCCCTAGACAACGTAAATTCCTGTCCCTGTAAGTTAAACGAGTGGTGCGTACAAGATGTAACACCCAACCACTTCGACGGTCAGGGATTGAACGCCAACCGGCATGAAGCGAGACCGTCGATCTACCTTTCCAGCTCAAGTAGTTGGCAGCTCAACATCAACATGGACAAATTACTCTATAAAATATGGAAATAACTGTCAGGTTATGTCCAGACCAAGTGATATGAGGGAAAGAAACTATCAAGAATATATTGCAAGTTTTTTTGTTTTTGTTTTTATTGATATTTAAAAAACCAAAGTACAAAAACAGGGAACAAATGCAAAACAACATACAAAAACAAAACATCGGGCTTATACATGAAACAAAGTAAACACCATGAAACAGACATAAAATACATACAAAAGGTCACAGGAAAGCACACAGGACACAAGTAAAGAAACCCACAAACAGCATTGGACAGAGAACGCATACAATATACAACAATTACATGACAAAAGGACAATAACAAAAACGTACAAGAAAAAATACACAAAAATTACAACAAATGAACAGAAAGCCAACCACCCCTAGAACAGAAAAGGGGAGTAAAGTAAAACACAAGCACGGGCAGCCCGACTCCGCACACAGGAGTGCAGAACCGGACACAAATGAGGACACCAACTACAAATAAACAGTAATTCCAAAAATTATACATAACAGCATAAGTAACAGAAAATATATACAAAGAATAAATCAAATACACGTACAAGGATATAATCACACATAAAACTAGTGAACTTGGAGATTGGGCACTAGAAGAAAACCCAGACATAATAGCACTCACAGAAACAAAGCTAACGAAAATCATAACAAATGCAGTGTTTCCACAGGGCTACTATGTAGTGAGGAAAGAGAGAGAAGGGAGAGGAGGAGGTGGTGTGGCTTTGCTACTAAGAGAAGGTTGGAGTTTCGAAGAGATGGTAATTCAGAAAAGTGAAGGTTTCAGGGACTACATATTAGGAACCATAGCAACTGGAGGACAGAAAATTATAATAGTAGTCATATATAACCCCCAACCGAATGACAGAAGACCCAGACAAGAATATGATAGAAACAACATGGCCACCATCAATATAATAGAGAGAGCAGCTTCTGTGGCTAGCAGGAACGGATCCAGACTTCTAATCATGGGAGACTTCAACCATGGGAAGATAGATTGGGGGAACAGAGACCCACATGGAGGCCCAGACACATGGAGAGCTAAGCTGCTGGATGTGGCAACAAGAAACTTTCTAAGTCAACACATCAAGGGACCGACAAGAATGAGAGGAGGGGATGAACCAGCCTTGCTTGATTTGATATTTACCCTAAATGAGTCGGATATAAGGGAAGTTAAGTTGGAAGCCCCCTTGGGAATGAGTGATCATAGTGTATTGAGCTTTGAGTACCTGGTTGAGCTAGGAATTATCACCCCCCAAAAAAGAACTGGGAACCAAAGGGCTGGCGTGCCGAAAGGGAAACTATGAGGAGATGAATAAATTCCTATGGGATATACATTGGGACACAGAACTCGGAACCAAGTCCGTACAAGACATGATGGACTATGTCACCCAAAAATATCAGGAGGCTGTAAGCAGGTTTGTCCCAGCCCGACAGGAAAAAAACAGAGAAGCAAAGGAAGAATCCGTGGTTTAATAGGGAATGTATGAAAGCAAAGAAGCTGAACAAAAGGGCATGGAGGAACTTCTGTAATAACAGAACACCAGAAAGTAGAGAGAGATACCAGAGAACCAGGAACGAGTATGTCAGTGTGAGAAGAGCATCTGAGAAAAGATATGAAAATGATATAGCTAATAAAGCCAAGACTGAACCAAAGCTAGTACACAGTCACATCAGGAGGAAGACAACAGTGATGGAACAGGTGATGAATCTTAGGGTGGGCGAGGACAGGTACACAGAGAATGACAAAGAGGTGTGTGAAGAACTCAACAAAAGGTTCCAGGAGGTCTTTACAATAGAACAGGGAGATGTCACGGCGCTAGGAGAGGTGGCAGCAAACCAGGTGACCTTGGATAGGTTCGAAATTACAAGAGATGAGGTCAAAAAGCACCTATTGGAGCTGGATGTGAGAAAAGCTGTTGGGCCGGATGGAATCCTGCCATGGGTATTGAAAGAGTGTGCAGGAGCACTTTGCTTACCACTCTCCATATTGTATAATAAGTCACTGGAAACGGGGGACCTACCAGAAATATGGAAGACTGCTAATGTAGTAACAATATACAAAAAGGGTGACAGACAAGAGGCACTGAACTACAGGCCAGTGTCCTTAACCTGTATACCATGCAAGGTGATGGAGAAGATTGTGAGAAAAAACCTAGTAACACATCTGGAGAGAAGAGACTTCGTGACAACCCATCAACATGGGTTCAGGGAGGGTAAATCTTGCCTTACAGGCTTGATAGAATTCTACGATCAGGTGACAAAAATTAAGCAAGAAAGAGAAGGGTGGGCGGACTGCATTTTTTTGGACTGTCGGAAAGCCTTTGACACAGTACCCCAAAAAAGGTTGATGCATAAGCTGGAGAAACAGGCAGGAGTAATTGGTAGGGTGCTCCAGTGGATTAGAGAGTACCTAAGCAATAGGAAGCAGAGAGTTACAGTGAGGGGTGAGACCTCAGACTGGCGTGTAGTCACCAGTGGAGTCCCACAGGGCTCTGTACTTGGACCTATCCTGTTTCTGATATACGTAAATGATCTCCCAGAGGGTATAGACTCATTCCTCTCAATGTTTGCTGACGACGCCAAAATTATGAGAAGGATTAAGACAGAGGAGGACAGCTTGAGGCTTCAAGAAGACCTGGACAAGCTGCAGGAATGGTCGAACAAATGGCTGTTAGAGTTTAACCCAAGCAAATGTAATGTAATGAAGATAGGGGTAGGAAGCAGGAGACCAGATACAAGGTACCATTTGGGAGATGAAATACTTCAAGAGGCAGAGAGAGAAAGACCTGGGGGTTGATATCACGCCAGACCTGTCCCCTGAAGCTCATATCCATATAGCCCCTGCCAGTTTGGCTCCCGGTCCCAAAAGAGCACCAACGATGCAATCATTAGTCTCCTTGACGTAATCTACTCAGCCCTTGACAAAAATGAGTTTCCAATTGGACTGTTCATTGACCTAAGAAAAGCCTTTGATACTGTTAATCACAACTACCTCTTACTTAAACTTCAGCATTATGGAATCCGTGGCCTTGCCCTTGACTACATCCGATCCTATCTTAGTAACAGACACCAATATGTAACCATCAATGATACAACTTCTTCCACTCTACCAATTACCGTTGTAGTGCCACAGGGCAGTATCTTAGGACCTCTTCTATTTCTTATAAATATAAATGATCTGCCTAATGTCTCTAATATTCTCAAACCTATATTGTTTGCTGATGATACTACCCTTATCTATTCAGACCTCAACCCACATACACTAAATAATGTTGTGAATAATGAATTAAAAAAAGTCCACTTCTGGATGTCAACGAACAAACTAACATTAAACATCGAAAAGACTTACTACATCTTATTTGGAAGCAAATCATCAAATGCAATTCAGCTACAGATAGACAATATTAACATCAGTAATAAAAATGATGGCAAGTTTCTTGGCCTATTCCTAGACAAGAGACTCAACTTCAGCACCCACATTCAACACATAACGAAGAAAGTCTCTAAGACAGTGGGTATACTCTCCAAAATCAGATATTATGTTCCTAACTCCGCTCTCCTCTCACTATATTATGCACTAATCTACCCCTATCTTAATTATGGTATCTGTGCATGGGGGTCTACCACTGCAAACCACCTTAAGCCCATCATCACGCAGCAAAAATCTGCTATCAGAATAATAACTAACTCAGCTTTTAGACAACATTCAGCTCCCTTGTTTAAATCTCTAAACTTGATAAATATTAACTCCCTCCACACATTTTCTTGTGTCAACTACATTTACAAAACCCTGTTTTTAAATGCAAACCATGCTCTGAAACTCTCCCTGGATGGATGTAATAGGACCCATTATCACCACACCAGAAATAAATATCTCTTTGATATCCCCAGGGTCAAACTTAATCTGTGTAAACACTCTATGCAAATTAAGGGACCTAGTCTATGGAACTCACTCCCTAGTGAATTGAAAAACTGTAAAAGTTTTGCCTTATTTAAAAACAAAACCAAAAAGTACCTGATTTCATCTTCTTAGTTTCCTACACTGAGCTTTAAATTTGCTCTGTACCTAGTGTTACCCAATCTCCTAATCTCCTAATTTTTATGTATTTAACCCTACCAACCCTACCCTATCATTGTGTTCATTGCTGTCTTCTTTTATGTGCTAACCATATGCTGTTTTGTGCCTACCAATTTTTGTCAACTACCATTCAAGCTGTCATTGCAATCAATCTTAGCTGCCTATGTGCTTTAATACACTGTACCTACAATTTTCTCTAATTTTTTTTCTTGCCATGTATCTGTTATAATTTTTTTATAAATTTTGCAAGTATTTACCTACTTAAAATTTTCTTAGATTAAGGACCTGCCCAAAACGCTGCGCGTACTAGTGGCTTTACAAGACTGTAATTACCATTTTATGTATCCACACATTCCCAATGTACCTTCTTGTATATGCATAAATAAATAAATAAATAAATAAATATCAAGAGGATAACATCAGCAGCATATGCCAGGTTGGCTAACATAAGAACGGCCTTTAGAAACTTGTGTAAGGAACCTTTCAGAACATTATATACCACATATGTCAGACCAATCCTGGAGTATGCGGCTCCAGCATGGAGTCCATATCTAGTCAAGCATAAGACTAAACTGGAAGAGGTGCAAAGGTTTGCCACCAGACTAGTACCCGAGCTGAGAGGTATGAGCTACGAGGAGAGACTACGGGAATTAAACCTCACTTCGTTGGAAGACAGAAGAGTTAGGGGGGACATGATCACCACATTCAAAATTCTCAGAGGAATCGACAGGGTTGATAAAGACAGGCTGTTTAACACAAGGGGCACATGCACTGGGGGACACAGGTGGAAAGTGAGTGCCCAAATGAGCCACAGAGATATTAGAAAGAATTTGTTTAGTGTCAGAGTGGTTGACAAATGGAATGCATTAGGAAGCGATGTGGTGGAGGCTGACTCCATACACAGTTTCAAGTGTAGATATGATAGAGCCCAATAGGCTCAGGAAACTGTACACCTGTTGACTGACGGTTGAGAGGCAGGACCAAAGAGCCAGAGCTCAACCCCTGCAAGCACAACTAGGTGAGTACACACACACACAACCCATGCGACAAACACACGGAACAGCAACATACACAACCACACCACCCCACACCAACACACGGGGCGCGCGCAAAGACAGGAAAGAATGAACACCAAACACCCACAACCGCACACAACCACAGCACAAACACCCATACAGAACAAAGGCAAAGCACAAAACAAATCGCAAATACATCAAAACAGGCCATGCAGGAACCAGGAACAAACACACCACACACACACACATACAAGGACACCCACCATTGCACGCAGGCACAGGGGAAACAACACGCACAACATAGACAGAAACCACCCACACGGATCACTCATACTTCTCCGAGTACTCCCGAGCCGGAAATCGTAAGCAGTAAGCATC
Source organism: Procambarus virginalis (assembly GCA_020271785.1). Classification (NCBI taxonomy): domain Eukaryota; kingdom Metazoa; phylum Arthropoda; class Malacostraca; order Decapoda; family Cambaridae; genus Procambarus; species Procambarus virginalis. The sequence goes on along the minus strand of WNGS01040976.1, from coordinate 40,118 downwards.
CCAAATAAGTTGGGCCGTTTCAGGAATCGGACGTCCATGAGTCGCAGTAGGCCGAGGCATCAAATCCGGCACGCCAGTAATGAAACACTGAGCCCGCTGAACCCAGATGGTAGAAGGGCACCAGGGAACAGGCCGCACCCAGTCATCGGACTCAACACACAGAGTTCTACCAGATCCGTCGACCACCTCTCCAGACGGGAGGACGATAGGGAAGGGTTTCCCCCCTAGGAAGCCGGTCACAGGGCCACACCCTAGAAAGCACACCTGGCTGCACAGCGGGCCGCACATCGGGCCGTCCACTAGGGCACGCACTTCCTTCAACGCCGGCCATCGCACCGAGCCCCGTGGAGGACGGCTCTGCTGGCGCCCCAGTGTCCTCACCAATCAGAACAAGAGCAGAGTCCCCCTGTCGCTCAGCCTTCGACAACACCACGACGAGATCGCAGTCACCAGGGGCAACTGCCAACTGAGAAGAGCCACCAACAGGGGGCACAGTGTCCAACACCTAAGTCACCACAGGAGGCAGCACCACGTCGCCCACAGCATCATCATCCATAGCGTCACGCTCCTCAGCCCACGTCCGGAGAGGCGACGCATCCTGAGCCGAACGACGGCGCTTAGAAATAGGCCATTGATAGTCGGAACCGTCACCCTCTGCCCAAGAAGAACCGTCGGCAGGCGGCCCCAAAACCAGGGCAGGACGACCACGTGGAACAGCAGCTTCAACGACACGGGGCAGCAAGCCACCACTAACCAAGGAGACCGGAGTCAGAGAAGGAAGAGACACAGCAGGTGAATGGTTAGACACCAGCACACGTGAAGGATCCAGCGAGGGCGACGGATCCGGCAGAGGAGAAGAGGCACGCGTTAACGAGGAAACTACGAGAGGCGACGAGGCAGAGGGCGGGGGCGGAGTATCACACACCACCACCCCGACAGCCCCGGGAAGCACATGTCCTTCCACAGGAGATGCAGGCACCACCCTTACAGCACCGTCCAATGCCATTACTGAAGCAACCGGATGCGGATGCATCTCCGTATCCAACGAACGTCGAAGGTCCGAAGCAGGCGCCCCTAGGTCCTTAGAGCTCACCGGTGAGGCAGACAGAACAGGGCCAGACGGAGCGACAGCGGGAACCGCCGCAGGAACCACACCAGGCACCTGCACAGAGCAAGGATCCGCTGAGGACTCCCCACGCACAGACAAGCGGGGAAAGTCATCCTCCAGGAAAATGGAAGGGGCCTCAGCACGAGGAGCATCGCAGCTGGCCGCCAAGTGGCCCTCAGCACCACACTGAAAACAGGTGCGTGTTTGACCCTGATAAAACACTCGCAGAGAGAGCCCGCGAAACAAAACCCTGGAAGGAATAGGGCTCGTGACCTGCATAACGAGCATACGGGCACCCAGACGTACCCCTTTCAGCCGGCCCGCACTCAAAGTGGTGAACTGGTGCTTCACCACCGCACCAAACCGTGTAAACACTGACATGAGCTCCGCCTCTGGGAAGGTCACCAGCACCCCGTGAACACTCACAAAAGTTAAGGGCCCCCAGGGATCCGAGATCTCCACAGTCACAGCCGAAGCAGGAAGAGGAAGCGAGCGTGCATCCCAGCAGGCCACAAACTCCTGATAAACAAGCAACGTGGCAAATGACACCGCCACACAGGTAGGCGAGATCTTTTTGAGCCCCAGGAGGTCTGAGACGTCGATACGGAGCACGTCCAGGAGAGCAATCTCCACAATGGGCCAGTCCACAGCACCAGAAAAATCCAGCCAAACAGTATCCACCCGCTGAACACGGCTACCACCGGCCATCGCCATATCGCCAGCCGGAGCCACGGCCAGCATGCGCTCCACACCTCCAACCACCAACCACCACGCAGCAACATGAAACGACGACTGGCCACTCTAGCCTGACGTCCACACCCTCTGGGGGCAGAATATGGACTCCTGATATATTGTAAGTGGAGCTCTCAGCGGAGAGAGAAAAGACTCCTGGTAACTATTACCATCAGAACCATACTGTCTTCTGAACTTAGTGCAGCAGCTAAGGAGATTAGTGAGAACAAGGAAATAGTTGTCAGAAGAGGTTATAATAAGTACAGAGACTTGTACAATTGAACGACACATTTCTTTTTCTTAAAGGTACAAGAATGCTTGATTATTCACAGGGTTTGGTTAGGTTTTTTTGCTGCTGCTCCAACTTGTTGAGCAACTTTTAGTGAATGATGGATACTGGCTTCAAGGACATTTTCCTCATCTATCTGTCGTAAGGTAGTGCTGTCAATTTGGTAATTGTGACGTAGGTGGTTATGCCCTGTTACGAATCCATACTTATGGATTCTCACAGTAAATTCTTATAATTAGAAATGAAATAAATATTTATAAATGTATGTTGGCTTTTATATTATGTTCAGTAGGACATGGCAACGTGATTAAGGACGTGGCTGGCTTGTTGAGGTAGACCTGAAGTGGATCTGTGTAATACCTGTGAGTTCTATTTTTTTTTTATTTTTACATGCAAGCATGTAAGGGAAATACAATAAATACAATAAAACAAGTGAAATATAAGAAAACAAAACAAGAAACCGCCGGCCAGAAGGACTGACAGCCCAGTACAAAAATTATCAAAACAAGAGAAGGCAACAAGGTATACATGAAAAACACACATCAAGACACAAAACAAAAAACAAGTACAAACAGGCAAACAATGCAAGCAAAACAATAAAACATAGTAACATTATAAAACATAATAACAATATAGAACAAAAACAAAATCACTGGCCTGAAGGACCGACAAACAAAGTACATCAGCATGAACAACATGAAATACAACTAAAAAAGCACAGCAGACAACAAACAGGCACAACACGTAAAGCATAACTAGAACACACAGTGCAAAACAATAACACAAAAACAAACACATGAATAAAAACACTCACACCAGACCACCTGCCTTGCCCCAAACAAAGGGAGAGGCACGGGCACAAACTATAAGAGGGCAATCAAACAACCAGAAGAGCATACAGTACAAAAGTAAGCACAGAAACAGAAAATCATCGGACATACTTGCCCAGAAACATGTCCCGAGGGAACCATACATTAAACGCTTCCCAAAGCAACCACATCCAGGGGCCTGGACCATCCACTGGGGGATGCCATTTCATCCGGCACCTGGGCAACAAACACCCATAAACATGAGACCCAGACAGTATCACACCTGAGGCGTGTTTGCCATATGCCATACGATCGCCATATGCACCCACACCATGGGACTCGCCCCATCATGAAAGTCCCTCGGGTCTTCAAAGAGCATTAACTCTGCAATCCGCAACCAGTGACTCGGTGGCATTACGGACGTCGGCAACACGTCCTCCAGACCCCCAATGCACACCCCCAAAGGAGGGACCCGGACAGAGGGTACCACTACAGGGTCGCCAACGTCCACGGACCCACTACCAGACGACCGCCGGGAACCCGATCGGCGCGCATCCTTCCTTAAGGTCAACACCAGGCCACGCCCATCACCAGTATCCCCACCATTCTTGGCAGTGGAAGCCACCACACCCCACCGCGGAGAGGCTCCTGGCAGAGAAGGAACAGAAGGTACACCCGCAACAGGGTCACCATCACCAGCAGGCACATGTACCTCCATCTCCACTAACCGCGGAGCCATCAACGCATCCGGATCCACACCGTCGACACCCGAAGACCCACAGTCACTGAATTCCCCAACATCGGCCCAGGCAGACGACGAACGCCTGGAACGTTTGGGCACCGGCCGGAGATCATCAGAGCCGAAAGCGGACCCAGAAACACGGGCACCACCAGCTGGATGAACAGACGCCCGACGCAGAACAGCATTAGCCCCTACTACAGGGGGAACCAGGCCACACACAGCAGGAGGCACCGCAGCCACCCTAGCACCCAGCACAGCTGGGACACGAGGGGAGGATGCAGGGCCAGGCGCAGCAGCCGAAGATGAGTGAGAAGATGGCGACGCATTACAGGGAGCACCAGGATGGCCCACGAGAGCAGCAGGGACAGTGACAGGAGCAGGAGAAACATCTGACGGCACTGCAACATCCAGAGGAGGGCCTGCGACAACCGGAGGGATGTCGGGCAATGCTGGGGGAGCCTCATCAGCTAACGGGACGTCCACCTCCTCACCCCCGGAGTCCTCCTCCAGAGGGAGCAGCAGGAAATCCTTTTCACGGAACAAATTTACGGGAGCAACCGGATCAGCAGTGCACCCAGCAGCCTGATGACCCAACATGCCACACCGGAAACAAGTACGGGGTTGTCGGGCATAAAACATTCGCACGTAGTACCCTAAAAGCCGGACAGAGGATGGAATGTCTGACCTCAGTCGCATCCCTAGGGTACGAATGTTGGTCTTCACACCCGAATATTTCCCAGAAAACAGCAAGTTCATCTGCACATTGACGACGGGGCCATACCTCTGCAAGAAACGCCGGAGGAGGGGTCTCAGGAACTCCATGGGGGTGCCATGGACACTCACACATGTCACAGCATCACTTCGGTCTGAAATGGCCACAGACTTGTTGCCGTCCTGCAGCTGCAAAGTACGCCCCTCGTACTGTCGGAGAAAATCATGGTACACTGCCTCACCCACAAACTTGATGATCACACGGCGAGCAGTGACCAGCTCGACACCGTACACGTTCTGGACCAGGACCTTGAGCATGTCACCCAAGACCACGAGAGGTTAACCTGCACCGCCAGTAAACTCCAAACCTATGGAGTTTACCCTCACGACAGGGGGAAGATGGCCGCCCATCGCAAAAGCGCCACGTCCACACCACCAGGAACAGCAGGGAGGGTAGAGACACCCACACCCCGTGCCGACGAAAACGGCAACCACCCCAAACTACCGGAGCGGTCAGGCGACACGTCCTCACTCCACGGCACCTCAGGTTGGACTCTCCCTATTACCTGTGAGTTGGTGGAAAGTGTAGCTAGACGTGATCAACTGTTGGGTTGCCAGATGTCGTCTCTTTATAATAATAAAACTCTTAGTTACACACATATTAAAGCATGTTATACTTTAGTTATATTGTATACATATATTAAAACATTATAGTAATATGTTTATGTCTGTTTGAGAACGATTACTTTTGTCATAAGTATTTAATTATGTAAATTTAATAGTTCGCCATCCTCTTGTCTAGGCGGATGGAGGGAGGGGGGGGAGGTGTTTGTAAGGAAGCGCTGGAGTAGCCAGTAGCGACCTGATCCAGCCATCATAGTCAGCATATTCTTGTGCTCTTAGCTGTGAACAACTAACTGATACACGTCCTGTTTATCGGTGGAGGTTCTAAGCTAGCGCTCATATTCTCAGCACCTCTTAATTGTCATTTTGCCTTTATATTATTGTTAGAATACCTTCATCACTATTATTCATTTATGTTATATTGTTTTGACTTGTTTGTTTGCACTGTACATAGCCAAGGGATTGTCTTTATTTTTGCTTTGTTTTCTATATTAATTATAGTTTCATTGTTCATACTTTGTGTTTTGCGTGCCTTCCCTTACTTTTACCACAGACAACAGCCAAGCAGTCTCTTTTTTTTTTTAAATGTGACAGGCATTGACACCAGCCATTAGGAAGACTGCCGAACATCCATACTCCTACATTTTCCCGTCACATTTCATGGGGGCCTGTCCTAGGAGCTTCACTCAGGTACTAGTACTAGAACATCAATTAGTGGTAAGTGTACTTGGCTTTGATACAGTTGCTTTTCAATATTTTTATTACTTTTCATATTCATATGGTGCTGTGTGTATTGCGCATTCCGAGAGTAGCATATGGTGAGTGTTGGATAACTTTGGATTATGTGGTGACTGTAGGCCGCAGTCATTCTCTTATTGGTCATCCCTCCCTCCGTGTTATTACTCGTGTTTACCACCTTTTGTCCCTAGGATATTTCTCACTTACGGCAGATCACCATTGTGGTACCCTGGTACTTTGGTTTGTCTTCGGGTCAGAAGCACCCTATCTTCTGCAATCCGACCGAAGGAGGATAAAGAGGGCCATAGTTCCTCTAGCACGGACTTCGTTGCTGAGTTGGGACCTCAGCAACAGTTCTCGTCACCAGTTGCCAATCGCACCCCTACACGTCGGTCAGAGATGATGATATTTACTTAGGTAGGGAATTAGCTTTCTTTTTCAGAGCACAAAGTTCGCTAATTTTGTAAGTATCATATTTCTTACCTCTCAGGAAATAAGGTATAAGTATTTACAGATCATAATCCACTATTTATCAATCATATGAAATGTAAAAATCAAAGAATTCTCAGATGGTCCTTATTCCTGCAGAAGTTCAGTGTAGATGTTAAACATATTCCTGGTAGGCAAAATGTTATTGCAGATGCTTTATCTAGAAGCTTTATGTTTGATGTGACATAGTGAATGAGATATGAATATCATATATTTTCTTTTACATGTTTTGATTACATGCTTACTTTCAGAAAAAAAATGCCATTAATCTTCAATAAATTGCATTCTTCTCTTGGAGGTCATCCTCGCTGTCTGGCCCGTTGCCGCCATGAGGGGGCTTGGTGGGCAGCTACCGGAGTGTGATGCTCCATGGGTCAGTCCTCTGTCTTTTTGCAGCCTTATGCTCCTGCTGCTGCCTTTACCAATTTTGCCAGACCCCTTTTCTTTTTCCTCGTGTTTCATTGTTCTCTCCCCTCTTCTCCTATCAAATTGTCATTTCCCGCCGACCTTTTGCCTGTTTTGATTATTCTTTTGACCTTCTTTTGTTTTGACGCCCGGGTGTTTGAGGAGGCATACTCTTGCACCCGTAGAACTGTAGTACCCAACGTCTCGAGCGAGGGAACCCTTTTATTGTCAATCCTCCTTTCGTCACTGAACCGGCTCTCGACGGACTCACGGTTTTTTAGGTGGCGTTTGTGGGGCGTATACTCACGACACACCCCTGGGGGAACTCGGCAAGATCGGCGATAGCTTCTTGTTGGGTGTCCTGCCTCTAACACTGTAATCTTAGATATCATCTGATATTATGGTTGTTGTTGTATTGAGTGCATTTTCTACTGCATTATTCCTTGAAACTTTTCCTCGAAATGATCTTCATATTGTGCTTCAGTGAACCAATGTATAACCCTGGAATGTTATCCTCATGTACCTAGTAATCCTTGTTTCTTTATTGTGTATTGTTATTATTGTGTATTATTCTGATCTGCTTTTGTGTCAAAATTTCTTCAAATTACCTGTAAACACTTTTGTTGAATTTACTGTAATTATTCTACTTAAAATTATCTGTACCTGTAAAGAAAAGCTGTAAAATACCTGCTAACATTTTTGATCAATTTTACTGTTAATTTATAAAAAAAAATATGTTAGTTTAAGGACTTACCCAAAACGCTATGCGTGCTAGTGGCTTTACAAGAATGTTAATTCAACTTATTTTCTATATTCTCTGTTAACCCCCCATGTAACTTCTTGTATATAAATAAATAAAAATAAAATAATATAAATAACAAAACTATTAATTAATGATGGGTTCAAGCGACGAGGGAGTAATTGCGCAAAGCGTCCCTCACCTGTGACGACACAGCGTCAGCCGACGCTAAATATCAACACAGCGGCCATTTTGTCATCAGTTCAGTCATGGCGAAGACAAACCCTTCATGCAAACTGCGCCTACTATCAAGAAGAAGAAGATTTTGTGTTCCACCGATAGTATTATCGTAAGTAAACACTTATATTTTATATTTTATTATATTAATTGATTCTATTTTTCTGTAATAAAAGTCCAAGGGGAGTGTTGAGTAAGCAACAAGGGTACTGTGTGGGGAGGTGAGGACTTGTACCAACCACTAACACCACCAGTACCTTGTCTGGCATCCTGCTTAGTATTCCTATTGAGATATGAAGTATTATTGCATTCATATAATTATTCATTCACAGTCATTACTATTTTTATGGGCTTTTACCCTAATGCTTTTTACCCCTGGGCATGTCCATTTACTGTCCAGCCCTTCACAAGCCACTGCTGCACCCCCCTCCGTGCCCATACTTACTGTGCTTATTCTTACAGGACTGCACTGCATTATGTGGTGTGCACTGCCTGGACACCTTGGCAATGTAGATACATATTCTGCAATGCCGTGATATTAGCAGAAGAGTGATAAGCTGACACACGGGAGGTACAATGGAAAGAAGTTGAGTATCAACTTTTGTAATTTATATTGCTTCCAGTGAGTTTTTAGTTTTCTTATAATCACTATGTTATCTATCTCCTACAACCTAGTTATCTGCTTGATATATGCATTATAGGGTTCTGGTGGTAGTTCTACTCACCAAGCCCTTCCCAAGGCCAGGCTTGACATGTGAGAGCTTGGTCCAACAGGCTATTGCTTGGAGAGCCCCCCTCAGGCCCACATATCCACCACAGCCTTGTTTGTCCAGCACTTCTTGAAGATGTTCAGGTTTTCTCTTGAAGATGTCCATGGTTGTTCCAGCAATACTGTACTGTATTTCTTTTATTGCTGAAAACATGTTTTCAGCCATAAAAAAAATAATCCTTAATCCAGAAAAAATCCCTTTTGTATCATCTGGAGATTTTCAAATATTGCTGATCAAACCTGAGTTTAAATTATTTGTATATATTATAAATTACAGAGGTCCCAGGACAGAGGTTTGAGGCACTCCACTTACATTTTCCCTCTCTGACTTAACCCCATTTATACAAACTCGGGCTTATCTTTTAGCTAATAATTTATTGTGCACACCATACTCAGCCTGTGTAGGGTAGTTTATTGTGCATCCTAGTATTGTGCATGTATAGTATATATATTTGTGTAGTATATTTGGCATATTTAATGCCTCTAACCTCTCCTCATAGTTCTTGTCCTTCAGTTCTGGGAGCCACTTTGTGGCATGTCTTTGCACTCTTTCCAGTTTGTTGATGTGCTTATTAAGATAGGGGGCACCATACAACTGCTGCATATTCCAGCTTTGGTCTAACAAAAGTCGTGAACAAATTCTTGAGTATTTTGCCATCCATGCATTTAAAGCTCTGAATATTATCCTTTACCTGCAATTGGTTGTTGCTGTATTTATAGAATATGATTTGTTCTGTTTTACATTTGTTTGTTCCTTTTTTCAAAATTACTTTCTGCCTCTCTCCTCACTGCCGTGTAGTTGTTTCTCTTTGTATTACTGGTATGTTTGGGGGTTTGGCCTCTTTGTATATTGATTCCATTTTTGTGTCTTTTGGTCTCTGGCTGTCTTGAAATTTCAGTTGAACAATCCTGTTTCCTAGTTCTGCATCTCTGTTTTGGTATAAATGTTTTTGTTCCTTTATCATACATTTCACAAAATTGACATACTGTGCATTAATTCATCTCAATTACTTCCTTTCCTAACAGCAAGCCTTTCAGTAAAATTCTTTGAATTCTTTTCTGACTTCCAGCCTAATGTTTGTTTTATCCTAGTGTGTATGATGCCTAGTGTGTGTCTGGTGCCTGTTGCGTTAAACCGAAGATAAATGCATAAGTATAGGTCCAATAATTTAATGAGTTATTTTATGGAGTAATCTTTGCTATGTTGATAGTGCTCGTTGTGTGTCTGCAGGTGCATTCAGTGTGTGTATGATACCTGGTGTTAAAAAATTATTTCTTACTCGTTCATGCTCTCATTTAGACGTTTGGCCTCGACGAGGTTCAGTCTTGTGACTGGTGTGTGGCACGTTTCTGTTGAAATGTAGTCTTTCCGAGACTACATTTCAAATATTACCTAACATACATAGCTACTCCCCCTCCTTGTCTAATATATCTATCTGTGTGAAATAGATTAAATCTATTTGATATTCAGCTAATAGTTCTCTATTTTCTATTCATCCATGTTTTGGTACCTTGAGTTTACCTTGAGGTGATTCCGGGGCTCAGCGACCCCGCGGCCCGGTCGTCGACCAGGCCTCCTCGTTGCTGGACTGGTCAATCAGGCTGTTGGATGCGGCTGCTCGCAGCCTGACGTATGAGTCACAGCCTGGTTGATCAGGTATCCTTTGGAGATGTTTGTCAAGTTCTCTCTTGAACACTGTGAGGGGTCGGCCAGTTATGCCCCTTATGTGTAGTGGAAGCGTGTTGAACAGTCTCAGGCCTCTGATGTTGATAGAGTTCTCTCTCAGAGTACCTGTTGCACCTCTGCTCTTCAACGGAGAGTATTCTGCACATCCTGCCATGCCTTCTGGTCTCATGTGCTGTTATTTCTGTGTGCAGGTTTGGGACCAGCCCCTCTACTATTTTCCATGTGTAAATTATTGTGTATCTCTCCCGCCTGCGCTCAAGAGAATACAGGTTTAGGCTCTTTTCTCGGTCCCAGTAGTTTAGATGTTTTACTGAGTGGATTCTAGCAGTAAAGGATCTCTGCACGCTCTCCAGGTCAGTAATTTCTCCAGCTTTGAAAGGGGCTGTCATTATGCAGCAGTATTCCACTCTAGAGAGCACTAGCGTCTTGAAAAGTATCATCATCGGTATAGCATCTCTAGTGTGAAAAGTTCTTGTTATCCAACCTGTCATTTTTCTTGCAGTTGTGACAGCTACTTTATTGTGTTCTTTAAATGTAAGGTCTTCCGACATCAGTACACCCAAATCCTTTACGTTCCTTTCCGTTCAATGTTATGATTTGACTGAGTTTTGTAAGTGGTTTCCGTTTTTATATTTTCATTTTTTCCGTAGCGCATGAGCTGAAACTTATGTTCGTTAATCACCATGTTATTTTCTGTAGCCCATAGAAAGACCTGATTTACATCTGATTGGAGGTTTGCCGTGTCCTCTATGTTGCCTACTCTCATGAAGATTCTAGTGCAAAGGATGATACAGTACTATAGGATGTGTCCTTGTCTATGTCCGATATGAGGATGAGAAAGTATTGGAGCAAGCACAGTACCCTGGGGGACTGAGCTCTTTACGGTTGATGGTCCAGATTTTATTTTGTTGACTACTACACATTGGGTTCTATTAGTCAGGAAATTGTAGATCCATCTGCCTATTTTTCCGGTAATTCCTTTTGAACGCATTTTATGTGCAATAACACCATGGTCACATTTGTCAAAGGCTTTTGCGAAATCTGTGTAAATTACATCGGCGTTTTGTTTGTCTTCCATGGCATCTAGTGCCATGTCAGAGTGGTCCAGCAACTGTGATAGGCAAGAGCGCCCTGTTCTGAAACCATGTTGTCCGGGGTTATGGAGATGCTGTGATTCCATGTATTTTGTGATCTTACTTCTTAGCATTCTCTCAAAGATTTTTATGATGTGCGATGTTAGTGCTATCGGTCTGTAGTTTTTTGCCTCTGCCTTATTTCCTCCTTTATGGGGCGGTGCTATCTCTGCTGTTTTTAGTATGTCAGGGATAATGCCAGTATCTAGGCTTTGTCTCCAAAGAATGTGAAGGGCCTGCGATAGCGTTTTTTTACAGTTCTTGATGAATGTAGTGTTCCAAGAGTCAGGGCCTGGTGCAGAGTGCATAGGCATACTGTCTATGGCTTCTTCAAAATCCAGTGGGGATAGGATGACATCTGATATATGATTTGATGTTGGTATCATATCCATGAAAAATTTATTTGGGTTATCAATCTTCAGTGTGTTCAGTGGCTCGCTGAAAACAGTCGTACTGATTGTGTCGTAAGATTCTTGTGTGGTAAGGCGTACTGATTCTTGTGTGGTGTTGTGGTAAGTGCAATAATATGTACTGTTTCATTGCAGATAAGAGATTCCAGATCGTTCCAGATTTCCGAAGTACTGAAATGCACACCATACAGGCTTGGTGGATCTAGGTACAAGGTAAAATAATTTACATTTACTTGAATATATTTTTAGTTAATTATCAGTATATATATATATATATATATATATATATATATATATATATATATATATATATATATATATATATATATATATATATATATATATGTATGTATGTACGAAATTAAACACGTGATTTAAAATGTGACAATGTCAGACCACGGAGGAAAAATGAAACAGGAATTTCCTTAAGTACTTTCGTATATTAATACATCTTCAGAAGGAGTGATTTAACAGATCGAGAACTGGACATAAATAGGCAAGAGAGAATGGTGGAGTGAGGTGAGTTAATCACTCCTTCTGAAGATGTATTAATATACGAAAGTACTTAAGGAAATTCCTGTTTCATTTTTCCTCCGTGGTCTGACATTGTCATATATATATATATATATATATATATATATATATATATATATATATATATATATATATATATATATATATATATATATATATATATATATTGTGACGGTAACGAGTTGGAAATGGTGGTCGGCAGTCTTCCAACTAGCAGGTGTCAGTGCTGGGCCACATATAATATATAAAAAAAAGAAAAGGAAAAAAAAGAGAAAAAAAAGAATGACTGCGTGATTGGTAATCTGTGGTAAGGTTGGAAATATAAGACAATAATAAAAAATGGATTTTAATAACAATAAAAAAACACAAATTGAAACAAATGCAAAATCTTGGCTTAATGGTAACAAATGTCAAGTGGAAAAAATACATAAACATGAAAATAGATTACGTTAATGGGGAGGAGAATTGACATACAAAAGTAAATAAAATATGAATGCTGGAATATATGCACTAACTATAAACCTCTATTTGACCACACAAGGTGAGTCACTTAGGAGTTCATAGCTTGCGAGCACACAATATTCTGGCTGGCAGAAACGCAAGGGACTCCAACAATAACTGGCGAGGTCTTGTGATTGGCGAGGAGCCGGAGTGGAGTGTTGGTTGGCGGCCAATGAGGAAGCTGGATGGCCGCAAGTCGCTAGTTAGGCAGTTGAAGGGTTCGGCGCGTCGACCAGGTGCAGCAGGTGCTGAAGTGGGGGGGAGGAGGGAGTTGCTAGTACGTGTGGCTATCTTATAATACGTTTAGCCACTACAAAACGTATCTTGTATATTGATGAGGACAGGAGTGAGTCGTAGAAATAGCAGGCTAAATCTCTGATAAGAGATTATCGTCACAACTCTCCCCCGAAGCCTGCTGTTTCGGGTGAATCATGTCCACTGGAGGTAGAGTGGGAGGTGGAGCTGCCTCTACCTCATGCACTCTGGAGAGGGCGTCAGCGATGATGTTATCAGGCCCCTTGATGTAGCAGATCTTTAAATTGAAGCCTTGAAGATATAAAGCCCATCGCAGCAGACGTTGGTTATTAAATTGGGCTTGATGTAAGAATCTCAGAGGGTTGTGGTCCGAATAGATGGTAGTGGACCTAGCACCGTGCAGATATGGTGCAAAGTGTTGTAAGCTCAGGATGATGGACAGGAGTTCCTTCTCTATAGTACTGTAGTTCTTCTGATGAGGCTTCAACTTGCAACTGTAGTAGCTGACAGGTAGAACCTCCTCGCCTCGCTGCTGCATTAAGACACTTCCGATGCCGGTACCACTGGTGTCGACGTGGAGGATGAAAGGCTTCTTGATATCTGGTGAGGCGAGAATGGGATTAGAACAGAGGAGGAATTTGAGTTGTTCGAATGCAACGGTTTGCTCTCTGGTTCAATTATACCGTTGCTTGGGACTGGTTAAGGTGATTAATGGGGTTGCAACAGTGCTAAAATTCTTCACAAACCTACGGTAATAGGAAGCAAGACCAAGGAAGCGCAGGAGCTGCTTCCTGGCAGTAGGCTGTGGATACTGTTGGATTGCTTGAATGTGAATGTTTAACGGAGCCAGGCTGCCACTCCCTATAACATGACCCAGGTACCGCACTTTACCTTTCGCGAAGGTGGACTTGCCCAAATTGATGGTGAGGCCGGCTTTCAGGAGCTTGTAGAACAATCGTTGTAGCTGGAGCAGGTGTTCGCTCCAGGTGTTGGATGCTATCACGATGTCGTCCAAATAGGCATAGGTGTTTTCCAAGCCCTGGATGACGCGGTTGACAGCTCTCTGAAAGGTGGCTGGGGGATTGCAGAGTCCAAAGGGAAGGCGATTGTACCTGTAGAGACCAAACGGGGTTATAAAGGCGGACAGTACCTTAGCTCGCTCCGTTAAACTCACCTGGTAGTAGCCCTTTAGTAGGTCTACCTGAGACAGGTAGCGGGCATTACCAATGGCATCCAGAATGTCGTCTACCCTGGGTATTGGGTAGGCGTCCTTCACTGTGACCTGGTTCAACTTCCTATAATCCGTACACAGACGGATTTTGCCGTGAGGTTTGGGTACCAGGATGCATGGTGAGGCCCAGGGGGACTCACAGGGGGTAGCCAGTCCATGGTCCAAGAGATACTGTACCTCAGCCCGCATGACTTCCGTTTTGCTCGGGCTGATTCGGTAGAATGGTTGGCGAATCGGCTGGGTGTCAGGTAGCAGTTGGATGTCGTGCTGAGTTACAGTACACTCTTGGGGGTCATCTCGAAACAACTCTTGATATTCTCTGACGAGTTTGATTAGTGGAGCACTATTATCGTCCTGAAAATGATGTTGAAGGTTAGTAAGGATTTCCGAGTTAGAGAGCGCTGTCTCAGTGTCAGTGCTCTCGGAAGGAGAAGCAGGGAAGGTCTCACTGTGGCTGTATGGACCTGTAAATGAGGTGAAATTGGTTAACACAGTGGGAGGAACCCCATGGTAGGGCTTGAGTAAATTAATGTGGCACAGCTGGGTCTTCCGCCGCCTATCGGGGGTCTCGAGAACGTAGTTGAAGTTGTTCCGGCACTCCTTAACACGGTAGGGTCCTGAGAACCTGTTCTGTAAAGGAGAACCTGGGATAGGGAAATAGGCAAGCACTAAGTCTCCTGGTGTAAACTTCCTTACCTTGCAGTGCTGGTCGTAACGAGTCTTCATCCTCTCCTGGGCTTTCTGTAGGTTGTTGCTAGCAAAGGAATGGACCCTCTCTAGAATGTGTCGGAGATTTTGAAGATACTGGGGCACACTCTGATGCTCACTGAAGGTGTCATCACGTAGAGAATCCTTGAAAGCCTTGAGAGGTGTACGGCACTTACGTCCGTAGAGCATCTCATAAGGAGATACTCCTAGTGACTCGTTGGGAAGACTTCTGAAAATACACAAGATGAGATCAATTTGCCTATCCCAATCCTTTGAGGTCTCATTACAGAACTTTTTAAGAGTGCCTTGATGGTTTGATGACTACGCTCGAGAGAACCCTGTGAAGCAGGATGATAGGGGCTGGACAGTACCTGTTTGATGTTGAACTCCTCCAGAGTCCGTTTGAAGAGATCACTGGTGAAGTTGGTACCACAGTCGCTCTGAATCTCCCTCGGAAATCCATACTGGGTGAAGATTTTCAGTAGATTCTTCACCACTGTAGCAGCTGTAATATTTTTTACTGGAACTGCTATCGGAAATCTGGTGGTAGGACACAGGATGGTTAAGATATATGCGTTGCCTGCACTGGTCCGAGGCAAAGGACCAACGCAGTCGATAATGAGCTTGTGGAACGGTTCCTCAGGCACCTGGATGG
The DNA here is from genome assembly GCA_020271785.1 of Procambarus virginalis. Lineage (NCBI taxonomy): Eukaryota > Metazoa > Arthropoda > Malacostraca > Decapoda > Cambaridae > Procambarus > Procambarus virginalis. Next base: position 24,612 of record WNGS01040976.1, on the reverse strand, counting down.
GTATCAGTGGTGCTCTGGGAATGGAAACGTTCGGTTTCCCGGCTAACTGACACACGTGGCATAATTTGACATAAGTTTTGATGTCGTTTACATACCTGGCCAGTAGTAGTCTTGTCGAATTCCATGGTAAGTCTTGTTGAACCCATAGTGTGACAAAGCGCCGTGGGCCAAGTGTAGAATCGTGGGCCGCAGGCTGGTGGGAATCACTAGTTGTTCAACGTTTGCCCAATCGTCCTCGTCCTTCAGTTTACTGGGTCTATACCTGCGATAGAGTATTTCGTTCTCCTAATCTCCATAAGAACCCAGAACATTACTGTCGGATGATGTGTTTCACAGTACCTGAAAGAATAATGGTGTTAATATAAGATCATGCTCCTGTAAACTTACGGAACTCCACCGCATTCAGTTGGGTGTGGTAGTTTCTGAGGGTCTTGAGGGACAGTTGTAGCAGTAGAGTCGGCTGGATGTGGACGTGCAGCTTGACCACGCGGGTGGTGGTCACCATATCAGGAGGAGAACCTTCATCAATATCTTGAACCTTTACTGGGAAATATTCAAAAAGCGGGTTATCCAACACATAGTTGCTTACCTTGATATGTCCTATGATCAGAGTTTGTTTGTGTTGTTGCACGTCTTCTGCCAAGTCGTTGCCCAGGAGAAGTGCACTCCAGGCATGGGAAGCGGCTTTTCCCTGACGGCGACCCGGACTTCGAAACATTCAAGAAGGGACAATCCAGTAAAACTCTTGCCAAGGGATAAGGAGTGTACAGAAGGTCATGATGAACAATGTCTCTCCTGTTTAGTGACGTTGGCACAGCCGATTTTCAGACGATCGCTTGAGAGCCGCTTGTCCCTTAGGATCTTAAGTCCGAAACGCCCTCTGAATCTGAACCGTGGTTAGAAATAGTTCCTGGATATAGATACTTGATAAAGAGAGAGAGATCATTAGCAATGACAACACGTTCAGTACAGGCTTACCGGACTTAGGGTTAGATTTAGACTTAGGGGGTTCGACGTTACTTTAGATGGGGGCTTACCACATTTGTCAATGGTGTGTCCAGATAACGACAATACCTGCAGTACAGTTGAGAGCTCGCTTGATCTGTACTCGCTTTCTCGTAACTGTAACGCGGGAGGAATTCTTGCTGTAGGACTGGAGTCATCCGGTGGAATGATTCTGTAGTGTCACTGACTTCGAACACTTCACTAACGCCGTCTCTTCCTTGTCTGCTAAGTATTGGCGGACAGGAGGAGGTACAGTTACGTCTCAAAAATTCTTCACCAGTATGAGGTTGACAAGCTTTGGAAAAGTATAGACATGTGCTGCCTCAAGCCAATTCATGAAATATCTTTGTTTTGTGGTTAGAAATTCTAAGAAGGTGGTACTTGCCTTGACGTAGTCACGAAACTTTCGTCGATAGCTTTCGGCAATGGAGAGAGTAGGCGTCCAACCAGCTTGTTCAGGATGGTGTAGTCGTTTTCCGAAGCCAAAGGGCTGAGTGTGACTTCTGCTCTACCTGTTAAATGTAATCGGAGAAGGGTAGCCAATTGGTTGTCAGGAGGCCATTAAGTTGAACAGCAAGGTTCTCAAAAGTGGTAAAGAACATATCAACCTCTGTTTTTTCCGAGGAACGGGGGCATTAACTTACTTGCATGGGAGATATTAAAACATGGAGGAAGACTAGCTACAGCTTGCTGGAGTTGAGCTTGGGTGTGCAAGCGTGCCCTCTCGCGTTCTTGTCACACAGTTAAGAGGTGCTTCTGCCTGTCGTTGGTCCTGTTCCCGTTGTATCTCTAGTCGTTGTTGGTATAAGGCCAACTCATGTTCTTGCTGTCCGTTGGGGAGTAGGGCCTCCCTTTCCTTTCTTTCCTTTTCTGATTGCCCAGCTTCCGTTCCTTGAGGCGATCTGCTCTTTTGTTGTTGTTCTTTTCCTAAATGCGCAGCTTCAACGTCGCTATGTTCTTCCTTTCTGAGGGCATCTTCACGCTCTCTTATTGCATCTTCACGCTCTCTTCTTGCAGCTGCTTCTTGTTGCTGTAGCTCGATCTTGGAAAGTTCCAATTTGAGCTTTATTTCTCTCAAGTCACCTTTATCAGAAATAATGTGCTGTTCATTTGAAGGTGAAGATAAATGCTATAATTTACTCTTCATCAGGCTTAATGTGGTGCAATCTCAGTATCGCGTTATATATTGCCGAATTTTGATTGCCATTCCGTATTCAAGGACTTCGTAAGTGATACTCATACATGTTTGGTGGCAAGTTAACAAATCGTCCCTCTTAGCGTGTCGTAAGGTCCCTATTTCACTATCTGGATCTGTCTTGAAAACTTTTAAGCGGAACATTGGTGAAAATATAGTCATAACTAATGGAGGTGCGTATATAGTTATGAGAATATGGCGATGTATCAAGAATCAGGTGTGAAATCGATGACCAACTGCATAACCATATCCTCGTGGGGAATTATATAATAAATTAAAGTGATAATACAAGATGGTAAATGAAATAAGGTCGCAGGAAATCTTGTACACTGGTACTCACTATGGGAGGATAAAGGGCACAGACAAATCACCTACATACTAATTAGTGAAAACTAATGTTAAAATACAAGTGAAACACTAAATGGCTTCAAATTAAATGAGGAAGTCCAAAAATGTAGCTAGGCATACCTTGCAGTGTCACTATAGAACATAAGCAATGGTACCCACTGAAATTGAATATCGTATTTATAGAATTAGCGAACTTTGTGCTCAAAAGAAAGAACGCCCATTCCCTACCTCTTGGTAAATACCATCAGTCTGACCGACGAGTAGGGGTGGCGAGTGTCAACTGGTGACGAGAACGATCAGCGAGGTCCCAATTGCGCCATATATGGTTCGTTGCTAGAGGATCTAAAGGCCCTCTTTTTCCTCCTAGAGTCGGATTGCAGACTTGGGTGCTATGAGCGGAGCCGGAGACAGACTCCACAGTACCAATGTACCTATGTGATAATCTGTCAAAAAGTGCGAAATATCTGGGGACAAAGATGTTAAAACACGGAGCGATAACACGGAAGGGGGAGATGACCAATTAAGAGTATGACTGCGGGCTAAAGTCACCACGTAATCCAAAAATGTCTCACACCCATTCACCATATGCTATTCCGTAATGCATAATATACACAGGACCATATAAAATAAAAATGATTAATGTGAATAATGGAAGCAAGGGAAATAAGAGCCAAGTGTGCTTAGCACAATTACCAATACCTGAGGGCGGTGAAGCTCCCGGGACAGGCCCCCATTTAATATGTGACGGTAACGGTAACGAGTTGGAAATGGATGTCGGCATCGGATTAGTCTTCCAACTAGCAGGTGTCAGTTCGCTTGGGGCCACATATAATATATAAAAAAAAAGAAAGGAAAAAAAAAGAGAAAAGAAACAGAGATGACTGCGTGATTGGTAATCTGTGGTAAGGTTGGAAATATAGGAACAAATAAGAAAAAATTGGATTTTACATAACAATAAAAAACACGAATTGAAACAGATGCAAAATCTTGGCTTAATGGTAACAATAGTCAAGGTTTGGAACAATACATAAACATGAAACTCGATTAACGTTAATGGGGATGGAGCACATGTTGACATAGCAAAAGATAAATAAAATATGAATGCTGGATATATGCACTAACTATAAACCTCTATTTGACACACAAGGTGAGTCACTTAGGAGTTCATAGCTTCGGAGCACACAATGTTCTGGGCTGGCAGAAACGCAAGGGACTCCATCAATAACTGAGCGAGGTCTTGTGATTGGAGAGGAGCCGGAGTGGAGTGTTGGTTGGCGGCCAATGAGGAAGCTGGAATGGCCGCAAGTCCCTAGTTAGGCAGTTGAAGGGTTCGGGGCGCGTCGACACGGTGCAGCAGGTGGATGGAGTGGGGGGGAGGAGGGAGTTGCTGGTACGTGTGGGTATCATATAATACTGTTAGGCCACTACAAAACGTATTTTGTATATCGATGAGGACAGGAGTGAGTCGTAGAAATAGCGGCTAAATCTCTGCTAAGGAGATTATCGTCACACTATATATATGTATATATATATATAATATAATATATATATGTATATATATTAGATATATATATTAATATCTATAGTATATATTATATATACTAGTATATATTAGGTTTGAGATTAGTTAGTGTTGTGTGTGTGTGGTGGGTGTGGGTAATCACAGAAATTAACATGGTGGTGCAACACCCCATGTGCACAGTGTTCAGGACCACCCGGGAAAGAAGAAAAAATTGGTAAACAGGATATTTATCCTTACGTACTTTTCACTTCATTTAAATCAATACACTGTTAAGACAGGATATACTATCTTCATGAGGGAGGATTTCCTTCTGAACGAATATATTATCTCGATATATTACAAAGAGTACTAGGAAATTTCCTGTTTCAATTTTCCTAAGTGGTCTGACACTCATATGTAATTACCTATGTGTATTTATCTAAGTGTGTTTACCTATGTGTAGTTACAGTTTTAGAGCTACGCTCGTGGTGTTATGTCTTCCCAGTACTCTTTGAAACTTATGACGGTTTTGGCATTCACCACTTTCTCACTTAGCTGGTTCCAACTGTCTACCATTTTGTTTGCAAAAGTGAACTATCCTATATATCTTCGGCACCTTTGTTTAGTTCTCGTTTAAATCTATGACCTCTTGTTCTTGGTTCCAGGTCTCGGGAAATGTTCCCTATCAAGTTTATCAATTCCTGATACTACTTTGTACTCAGTTATGCCATATCTCTTTTATAGGTTGTGTGGGGTGGGTGTGATGTTCGTTCTCCTGTCCCCATTCCATAACTACGGCATTTATTTACATACATTACCTCGTTGCCAAGTGGTTGCGGTCCATATACTTCCATTCTTGTCCTAGGGTACCCCTTTTTGAAAGGCATTACAATAACTAAGTTTCTATCCTTCCTATTATCTTAGCAGTATCAGCAAACATGTTCATATAATTTCTGTATTCCATCTGGTATAGTGTTTACGTAGACAATGAACATCACCGATTCAAGAACAACCCTGTGGTACTCCACTAATGTGGACATTTCTTCCAAGTTCTGATTGCCCCTGATTCCTGCCCTCATTTTTCTATCAGAAATTTTTCATCCGTGTTAGCTTACCGGTCACTCCGCCAAATATGTTCCAGTTTCCAGAACCAACTGTATGTTGGACTCTATTGAAAGTATATTTTAGGTCCAGATAGATGCAGTCACCCAACCATCTCTTTCCTGAAATTTTCTGTGGCTCTATCATAGAATCTGAGTAATTGATACCACTGGTATTTTCAAGAATCGATAAACCATACTGTCTGTCTGATATTATATTGTTTCTTCTCTCCAGTTGTTCTACCCATGTAGTTTTTAATCTTTTTTCCAATATTTTGTAGTATTAAGTTTGTCAATGTATCAGGTGCTAAAATGAGGGGATCGTCCCTGCTGCAACTTTGTAAATTAGGAACTATTGTTAGGTCACTTTCCACACCTCTGCTATGACTCCTGTACACCGGCATGTCTGAAAAATCCCTGAAGTTGGTATGGGGAACTCGGGTGCACATTCTCTAAGAATCCATGGTGAAACTCCAATCTGGGCCAACTGCTTTGTTATTACT
>WNGS01040958.1:0-19923 GCA_020271785.1 Procambarus virginalis | reverse complement strand
AAAATTATTCCTGCTGAAGATGTATTAATATATGAAAGTACTTAAGGAAATTCTTGTTTCAATTCTTCCACCGTGGTCGACACTGTCCATTTTTCGAATCATGTGTTAGTAGTGTAATCCGTGCCTTCCCATCCCACTCCTTGTATGGAAATCAGATAAGGAAATCAGAAGCGGGTGCCACATGGTGCCACTCCATATTAGGTCATCTGGGGGGGGGGTAGAAGTAGTGGTCAGATAACTGATGTATATAGTGGTATGGATATGTTCATTTATACAGTCTTCCCATCCCACTCCTTGTATAGAAATCAGATAAGGAAATCAGAAGCGGGGAGCCACATAGTGCCACTCCATATTGGGTCATCTGGGGGAGGGTAGTAGCGGTATGGATATGTTCATTTATACAGTAGTAGTAAGACAGTATATTTAAGTAAAAAAAATGAATTTATTGTATACTAAACACGGGTGAGAGCCAGCCACACCCCGCCTCATTCCCCTATGGGACGGGTGTAACAAAAAAAACAGGTTAGTCTGAGTAGAGGTGGGGTCCCCCACCCTCCCTCGTACTGTGTGACCTTGAGTGAACCGTAAGAGGGTCAACGCCCTCCTGACACACTTATAGTTCAGACCCATATCGTACTTGGTGGCCTTGGGTGGTGCAGCCGTACCCTTCCTTGTACCTAATGGCCTTGACTTCACCTGGGGGGGCTCGTGTAGATTCTTATATATATATAAGAGCATTTAAGGAGTATTAAAAATCAAAGAATTTTATTAATGCTTTATTAGGTAAAATCACAACAATGATGTATAAGAAGTTAATTATAATAGTTAATTGTAGTTATGGGCCCTCTCTCTTATTCCTCACTCCCCCCCCACCTCCCCATCCTCATCTGAGTAGAATTCTGATGTCTCTCCGTCTGTGGTGAGTGGGGGAAGGCCTTGACCCCCACCCCCCTCTCTTGGGGGTGAGGGGTGAGTTGGGTGGTGGCCTTTTGGATGAGTTTCCCCCCCAGTCACATCTGAAGTGTTCTGGAAAGAGATGTGGAAAATAATTTATGATGGTTAAAAGGGTTTTTTATAGCTCCATATGTTTTTATTGGAAAAATATTTTATTTCCTTCTAAGAATGGCTAGTACATACCTCTCTCCCTGCAGGGGCGACCTTGAGTCCTCTACAGCAGGTATTGTCAAGTAGGCTACGTAACAGCCTCTTGGTTGGGGAGATCTCCCTTGTAGAATTACTACTTTACAAAAGTGGACCGGTCCCAAGAATTGCACTGGGGGAAAAAATAAGAATGTAAAATAGAGGATGTACAATCTTTTTTTTTTAATGTGGAAAAAAATAAATCTTTACCAGAAAGTGAGGGTAATACTAACCAGGTCCCTCAAGGACTTCAATCTTCCCTGTAGTTGTTTGGGGGGAGACACCTTCCATTGTAGGATGTTTGAGGTTGTTTTGTCTTCTGGAGAGGTTGTGGGTGGGAGGTGTTTTTATAGACCGTACTTCCTATTAGGTAGGTTGCCTAGCTAACAAAAATATTCTCTACACCACCTATAAGAACCAACCCCTACTCCCCTACAAAATGTCCTAACACAATGTTGTTTCATAGGAAAATATCGTCTCGCATAAGCGAGGGCTCGCTTATCGTTTAATTTTAAAGTAACGCTGGAAAATACTTTATGGAAGTAATGTACCGATGAAGGCAACCCCAGATGACTTATTCTGTGAACAAACATGATGCAATAGAGCCCACAAGCGAGAGTAAAATCGCTTTGGAGTCTGTACCACATTCCATACACCTCTGTTATTTTGTTAGTTTTAATAAATCCTTGAAAATAATGTCCGTAAGTAACCACCGACATTGCATAACTATCGAAAAAAAACATTCGGCGTTTAACTTTATCAACATAAATAGCTACCCAATGACCCATGGTTAATCTACTGTGTGATGGTAAAATATTACTTATGAAGACGATAGGTTTTCTTGACGAGATATTTAAATATTCAACCTCATCCGCGTTGTAACACCCCAGGTAGATGACTCGATCCCCTAGATTATTTTTTAAATTAATATTTATATCATAACAATTCATTATGTTTTTTAAGCTCGCACGTCACATAGAACAGTTCTTTGTCCATCGATGGATAGTACTCCTGTCGTTTCCCCAAACAGTAAAACCAGTCTGTTATATGTAACACCACTACCAAATTCAAGCTCCATACGCAAGTTGCCAGATTTCTCCACAGGGAGGGAATCTTTTGTTTGAATGGTGCTTAAGTCAAAGGCGAATATTGATCTCCCCTTATTAAAGGTGTCATAGCCTAGTAGCGAATCACGCTCTAACCCTAATGTCTTCAAAGTTTCGTAATAAAGACGGGAGTAATGGTTGTCGAAATCACCTCCAATTCGATAAATTGCATTATTGTTTAAATACATAGCAATATTTTTCAGCTTTGCATTTTCAAAATATAATCCATTACCTTGGTGGAGACCGGCGAAATAATTCATTGCTACAACTACCATATATATCTTTTGAGGGATTACTTGGGCCCAAGGCTGATCAATTAAGAGGCTGGTTTGATTCCCCGCCAGGACATATGTTTTAGAAATGGTTCTATTGAAAGTATAGGTTATGGGGTCAGGAGATGCTAACAGCGAGCTGTTTAAGGCAAGGTAGGCACTTGGGTAGGGGAACACCCGTGTTACCCATAACTTAGCATAATCCATATGCAGGCGATACTTAGAGCCATCGACTACACTTGTATTTATTACCCAAGCGTGTGGAGAGAGCTCCAATCTTAGACGCACATCTATATTATCTAATATGAATTGGTCTAGGGTTGTTACATCCAATACTAGGGGAAAACACATTGACAAACCTTTTTCTTTTAAATTGCTCATAAATTTTTTATCCTTGGCGGTTGCTCCAGTAAAAAATGTATTTGTAAATTCGTTAGGAATTATACCGTCATCACTCCAGTCCCTACGAATGGCCCCAATTCTCCCCAAGGAAGACATTTTTGAGGGGGGTAGGGAGGTAATTAATTTAATAAACGACCAATAATTAAAATTAGAATTTGTTTCAACTACCTGCTCTCCTAAAAACACCTGGACACCTTTAAACATGGTATTTGACAAGCCATTCACAAATTCCACATAGTCATCCTCTTCCAATTTTGTGGTATCGTCATCTTTCGTTAAAGATACCTTAAAGTCTATAACAATATTAGCTAGATCTAAGAAGGCGCCCTGGGTTCCGGGGATGCGGAATTCTAAGTAATTATCCCGCAAGCGTTGATTAATGGGGAGGTTGACAGGTAGAATGTCTATTTGCTGTGTAGAGGCAATTGAACTTTCCACATTACGTATTCTGTTACTTCTAGGAAATTGGTCAATAATACTGGAGCTATAATATTCTAATGGAATTTTCATCCCAGCTCCACTAGCCCCCGCCATGATCCCCTCCGAAAAGGTAAAGTGTGACTGCTTACGTTAGGGAAAATACGTCATTTTTATACCCAAGACCTCGTTTTTTTTTTTTTTTTTTTTTTTTATTCTCCTGGAGAGTCGTTTAATTTTCCCACCTGTTACCAGTTTCTTTCCCACAGTTTTAAGAGCATCAATACCGTGAGTTCTCAGAGCACTCTTCACATCCCGTTTACCACTAGTTAAATCACCAAGAACATTTTTCCCAAAATCGATTGCGCTCGGTGTTACAGCTTTCATGAAAAATGGTATGGCCCGTCGAGCCAAGCCAGCCAAGGTTCCAAAAAAAACACCGCCAGATCTGAGATAAGGAGCTTGGAAGTGCGTATGTCATCCATCGCTCCCCCTCTCATCCCATGACTCCTAGAGGGGGGGAGGAAGATCTCCCCAAACTCCCTCTGAGAGGGGGGGATGAACGGTACTCGCATACTGACACCTCTTCGTACAATAACCGAAAGTTGTGGTAAACACTTCTATATATATATTTATAGTTTTATATTGCTATACTTTTAGGACGGATATGCAAGACTACCGTAACCGACCTTCCATCTTCAAAACTAACCATTCGCCCAAACTGATCTGTTATTTTAATACTTACTTTCTCCAATGTGTTAGTGTTTAATGCCTTGTACACTAGGGGATGAGCCCCTCTAGAATATGAGTCATGATAACTGATTGCGTCCAAGATATTTACAATCTGCCCCCCATACCGGTCCGGCTCAATGACGTCACTATAGATGAGTAAATAATCACAACCCCCGTCATTGTCTGGAGGGAATGAGGCCACAACCTTGGAGGCTGTTGTAATGTCATCTGTTTTTGCCCGATAAATGGTGTATTTGCGAGCGCTGTCAAAACCAAGTACATTAGCTATTCTGTGTTTAAATTGAAGACTGAGAGAATATAACGAGCCAGTACCTTCATTATTAAGAGTTGAAGCTAGTAATACACGCTCTAAAGATTGGTCATAGGTGAGGATTGGTTCTGTATTTGGGAAGTATATTTTGAAATCACTCCTGAAACTTAGTTTCATGTCAGTGATTATTTGCCGGCTAATCTCTTCTGTAATGTATTTGATGTTTCTCGATAATATGTTGGTTTTGGGGAGGAAGGTGTAAATTAGATGTTCTGGACTTTTAGAAAGAGTTCCACGTTTAAAAGTAGCATAGATATCTATGGCAGACTCCCCCTCATCCTTAATTATGGCGTTAATTCGTCTGGGTAGAAGTATGTTGACTAATCCTACCTCATGTTTTATGGAAGGGTTTAAATGTAGTGTAGGGATGGTGTTTGTAAATGCCGAACTTGTGTTGTTGTATAAATCTCCTTGGTCGAGGCTGGTAAGATATACGTAATGTTCCTCGGCCATTGTGCACTTAAGAACTGATTGAGGGAAATAAAACAACACTACTTATATTTTATTTTATTAAAGTACAAAAGAAAATATTTGTTTTAAAAGAAACTACATCAGGGGAAAGAGTCCCACAACAAAAAATTACTTTAAAAGAACAGCTGCTGCTGCTGCTGCCGCTGTCGTTGTTGCTACTGTCGACACCTCTGCTACCGCTGCTGTCACCGTCGTGGGAGCTGTTGTAGATGATGCAACTGCTACTGCTGACGGTAGTGGTGCTGCCGCTGTTGCTGTTGTCGCTGCTGCTGCTGCTGCTGTTGCTGCTGCTGAAGCTGTTCGTACCACCGACACCACTACTGCTACTACCATCACCACATGGGGGGGCTGTTGTAGATGATGCAACTGCCACTGCTGCTACTGTTACTGTTGGTGTTGCTACCACCTCTTCTTCTCCCCTGGGGGGTGGTTACAGCTTCCGTTGTTTTTTCGGGGGAGAGGATAACAGGAATATTTCCTGTGACTCTCCATCGAGGATGGACTCGATACGGTGATTCGGACGAGGATCGATGTCGATAGTGGTTTCGATGCGGCGTTTGACCGTACCAGATGATGTGGGGGGAGGTGGAGGGGCAGTGGTAGTGGTGCTGGATGTATATTCCTGTAGATGTCTCTTCTTCCTGGGGGTAGCCGGTGGTGCTGGGAGTGTAGAACGAGAAGAGGTTCCTGGGGTGGAGACCCCCTCCTCCTCCACAGCGTCCAGGGTGATAGTTGTACTATCCCCCTCTCCTCTGGCGTCATCGATCGGGAGGGGTGCCATTGATGGGATAGCAGGTGTGGCGCGTTTCATTATTACGAGCTCTTTGTTATGCTTGCTCAATTCACGGTGGAGAGAGATCACCATGGGTCTGATGTCCTTGTGCCAGTTGTCCATACCATCATGGGAAGCCCCTAACCCATGGGGCACCACCAGTCAAAACATGGTTGGGCTTCTTATTATGAGGTTTCCCACCTTCCTTAGGGCTTCTTTAAGCCAGAATATTCTATTTCTGGCTGTATCCAGGGTGACGTTGGCGATGTAGTGTGTGTCAGCCGAAGTCTGTACTTGTTCTTGGGCTATAGGGTTGGACTCGAAGGGTGCTCCTGCTCCGAATGAAGAAATTAGCGCCACGATGGTGGGTCTGAAGAATAAGATAGGTTCTTCGACCATATCTTGCCCGTCGGAGGGTAGGGAGGCTACCTTCACTTCAATGTCCCCTGGGGTAGACCGATAACGAATTGTGGCCCTGTTGACATTAGTCAGACCAACACGTTCCACACGGGCGTATGGAAAAGTTTTCCACACAATGTTGGCTAGTCCATAGGGGCGCACAATGACAGCGGGGAGGTCGTACACGATAACGTCGCCAACCCCGAAGGCGTGGGTGTCGGTAATATCGCTATCTATCGACTTTATGGACGACAAGGACATGGCGGAGGGCGAGTGTGGGGAGGTTCTCGACAACAATAGCTACAGTGTCCAGGAGCGACGGTGGGGAGGCCTTTAAATACACCTACGTCCCCCCATCCTGGAGGGGGAGGAAAGTAGGGGTGGTGGGGTAGAGTCCACATTCCTCACTTTATAAGTCCATAGACACTCCGCCCAGACTCGAAGGCTGTGACCTGGTCCCGGTGTTGGAAGATTAATTTTTCCATTTGCCATATCTCTGTCTGGATTTCCTGGGATGAATATTCTTCATAACGTTTCACCGTTTCCCCAAATGACTTAAAAAATCGTTCTGGGGGAGCACTCAACACAATGCGGTCGTAACAATCCCACAATGCATATATCAATCTACTTTTGTGTTCGACAAAAGCGGGCCTGCCACCCCCACCACCGTTATCGCTCCTGTCATCAGTTTATTCATATTGCATGGCACTCCAGCCACCCTGGGTGTGTCGAAGCCCAAATTCGCGAGAAACTGGGACTGGTAAATGCAGGACAGGAGAGTAGCCTCAGAGACAGTGATCACCCATGGGCAGCTATCAGAGCCCCATGGGGTAGCAGGTGGCTCAGATATTCCTGTATGTTCATGGACAATTGGGTGGAATAATGGGCAGGGCCTACCAGTGTAATTAAGGTGTAATTACAGGCCCCTGTTGGACTTTGAATTCCGCCCCACGTTGTCCATGTGGTAGGTGACGCCGGCCAGTGTCACCCTTGTCACCCCAGTGTAAGAGCGAGTCATGCTCTAGTTGGTTGGGGTTTAGTGGTGATTCCCCATCCACATGTGTGTATGCCCCAGGCGCCACGTGGCCACCCCCTGGCCACCCGTGCGTCACCACGGCCCGGCCTGGCACGGCCGGCCCGGCCCGGCCCGGCCCAGGCTACCCCCCTTACCCCGCGCACGAGCAGCCCGGGTGGGGTGGGGTGCTGTGACGTCACGCGCCACCCGTGGCCACCCTCCTGAAGGCCATGCGGTGGCCACATGTTAGGCCGCCACCTTTGGCCACCCCCTTGGCCACCTTCCCAGGACAGCCTAGGGCCACATCTTGTCGACGCACGAGGAGCGAGCTAAGTGTTGACAGCCAGGTGGTAAGGACCTTGGAAATGAGGAAATGTGTGGAAGGACACGTGAGTACTTTATCAGTGTAACAGTGTCTCAGTATTAAGAGAAATAAGAGAAAAGTTGTGTGGGCCCCTAAGCCGGCCAGGCTAGGGAAGCAGCTGAGACACCTGTCTGTGGCACGCCCAGGTGACTGTAGGGCAGTACCTGGAGAGGGAAATTGTCACAGTAAATCATGTAGTGATATAATTGTATATCGGTAGAGATGTTGTGTGTAGACTGACTAGAGTATGGGACCAGTCAGTGTAGAAAATCATCATATAAATGACCCAGTCTGTCGATTCTGTATAATCGTTCAGCCTTGGTTAGTGCCATGGTACCTCATTATGTAATTAGGCCAGGTTAGAGTTAATTAAGCAGGCCCGTGGGGCAGGGTTATTAGTGGACATCCTGAGGTCTGTATATTGTCCTGGTGATTAATTTGCATTGTTATGGAGGCCATTTTCATATGTTTCATTTGCATGTTGCATGTATTATGTTGTGTGGTGAGTCAGTAGATGTGATCGCTGACTGATTGCCTAATGATGTCATTAGCATGGGGGGCATGCTGACGGTATCATTATGTGCAGGTTTGTGCAGTGGTATCAGGTATACGTTATTACTGTCCTAGGAACTGTGTTGAGGATTTAAAGGGACCCTTTGAGTATTCAGGGAAATTCTCAGTCACTTAATGGGAGCGAGCAATTTGTTAATTTGCCTAATTATGGGAGAATTAGTGCCAGCTGTCCGCGTAGAGCGACGGTGCCTTATATTAACGTAAATTGTCTTGCTGAAGCCACCGGGATCGGGCGATCTTTTGCAACGTTTGCAAGATTAGAGGGGCAGTAATATGGGGATACCTTGATTGTTGCAAAACCGTGTGTCATTACTGTGTGGGCATAGTAATTAACGAGTTGCAGTAGTCACAACCGTATGTGGGCAGTGCTATTTTATGTTGTTTTGCATGCCATTATATGTGTGACCTATGTAACCTTAGGGTTACTTTATTTCTTTAAGTTGTGTTGAGAACTTGAGGATTCAGTGAGTTAATTAGGGGTAATTAACTGGATAAGGGGGTGCACATTTGTAGTTGTTGAATGAGTGAGGGCTGTTATGGGAGAACAGTTGAACTTGAGCTTGTGGGAATACGTTTCCGGTGCAATTAATTGTCTGTGTGACAATTAATTGACCACTCTAGCTAATTATGTAATTAGCATTCTCATCATGAATTCACGTAGTGGGAGAGGATCTGTCAGAGTCTGTCAGTGATAGTGTTAACGTCAGTTGCTCGAGACTAACTGCCTTTCAGGGTTGGGGCAATTAGTGGCTCATGATAATTAGTGGAGTAATTAACGTCTGGAGTCTTGAGGACTCAGATGACTCGGTAAAGCGAGGTCATGGGGTTAGCATAATACGTTATATTAATCATATTCTGTCTGGTGACAGTGGATTAAGTTGCACTCATTGTTAATTAGTAATTAACTCCTCTTCCGTGAATTCACAGTGTTTGATGAGACCTGCTTAGGCAGTGCAGAGTGAGACGCATTTATGTATGATTAATTATCGGTCCTGGTGACAGTTAATTAATTGCTCGAGGTTAATTAGAGTAATTAGCACTCATAGTAAAAGTAATTAATGACAGACTGTTGAGAAGCCACCCACTTGGGGTATGCTTAGTTAACGTAACTCAATTGGGATGTAATTAGTGGTCCGTTTGACCTTAATTAAGAATTACTCACTGAATACTTGCAAGGAGTCAAGTGTGATGTAATTTAAGAGTTTGAGTTATTGTGACAAGAGGACTTGTGTTAACATAGAGTACTATCATGTTGTGTCTAGCGTGAGACACTTGTTTGTGATTAAAGTAGTACTTGTTGCTGAATGCTGTGATCAGTCAATTTCCATCATTATTCACATAATCAATGTTGTAATTGATTAAGGCAATTGCTTTTGGTTATCATCTAGTGACGAGGGTAAAGTAACTTAGGGATGAGTGGAGCTGTGTCCCAGAATCCCACCTTGCCTGACTTTGTTCACTTTAGTTGTGATAGGGGGAGTCACTGTTGGACTACCCGCCTAGTTACGGGGGTCGCTCCTGTTGGGCGGGAGGACCTTAAGCTCGTGATTAGAGTAGCTGACACCTTAAGTCGTGTCACTATTGATTGCTTGCTTGTGTCATCAGTGGATACTTAATTTGTTCAGTTAGTTCATGTTGTCAGCCCGAAGTGTCAGCAGGATGGAGCCTGCTGTCATTTCTCGAGGGGCTGTTGAATAGCTGTGTTGCAAATGCCACTGGATGGACTTTAACGTAATTAAATCACTCGCTGCGGTGTAACTTAGTCTGTGATATTTTTCTTTGATTTGCAATATTGCGTCGTCAGTGGGCACACCTGTGTTCAGGTTAGTTCAGTATGCAGCCACACAGCAAGGGTTGCTAGTTAGCTGTTGGTTATAGCGCCACTGGAGGGACATTAACGTAAATGTAAACTCGATAATGTAGTAGTCTAGTCTCTTGTTAATGTGTTCTCGTTGTTCTCTTGTCTCTTGTAAATTGTTTAATTTTGTTCAATGGTCTTTGATGTCAACCTTCAACTATTCTGTGCCACACCCATGTTCTGATATATTTGATATTGTTGTTTTGATCTTTGATATGACGGCTGTGCTCTTGGGAATTCGAATTCCAATTCATAGCGCCACAACAAATATAAAAATTTGATTGTGAGAACCCGTCGGTTACCCTTTATTGGTTTTAACATCATGTTTAACTAGGAGGAACCAGCGGCCTATTGTGGACAGGTTTTCACCCCTGCTGGTGGAAGCCTGGCGGTTTGCTCCCGCTTCTCCTTTTTCTACTGGACTCATGCTTAACTGCCAAGAGCAGCCTTTAAACTTGTAGTCCACCTCCTAAGGGAGGTAGGCGTAGAGAAAAATCTCACATACTTGTAGTACCGTTGAGTAGCAACCAACTTCTTCAATAGAGGAGATTTGTCTTCCACAGTTGCAGGAGGAGGGGGGTTGGAAGCTTGCTCCATGGTGAACACACAACTGACTATAATGACGATTAAGGCGTGGTTCATATAGGTCTTCAATATGGGTCCCAATGGGGTCTCCTATGGATGCCCCTCCCCCCTTTTAACTGTGATCTGGCACGATAATTATGTATGAAGGTCGGTTCTATGCCAGCTACCTTCAGTAAAATCCTTACATCCTCCTTGTCAGCTGCCCTAAACTGCCCTTTAGTAAAGGCTAAAGTCTTAATTATATCTAAAATATTTAATTTTGCACAGGTTTTAATAAATTTCCATGGGAATCCCATATCACCTGTTGGCTGTTTTGTTCAAACATGTTCAATAATGTTTTGACATGAGGAATTTCCACAATTTTAAAATTCACATTTATTAAGTTATCCATACTTGGATTTTGACTCGTGATGATGGTTTTATGGGGAGTGTGTCCAGCAACAATTACACGCATTTCGGGCGGTAGAATGGAATGTTCCCTTCTCTTTTTTTTTAAAAAAAGGGGCGCGCCCGCACCACCGCGTTTTTTGTATAAAGGGCGGGCCCGCGGCGGCGGCGGCGGCGGCGGCGGCGGCAGCGGTAGGACCAATGTCATTTAATGGTCGTGTGAGTAAGCCTGCCCGTCTGGAGGAGCTTGTGTGGCAACGTTGGTCACATCTCCTTGTTGTCAGGTGAGAGGAGAGAGCGTCCACCCCCCCACTCCCCCACCACCATCGATAGAGTCACAGCTGGAGTGGTTACAGCTACCACCAACACTATTGCTTTCGTTTTTTAAAGAGAAGGACTTACTTTCTCCACTGGGGGAGGACAGTCCTTCCTCATTAAGAGGCGGTGATGTGTTCTTGTTTTTATTAAATAAATATTTTTCAGCTATGAATCGTGGTACCAGACAATATTCCTTCACCATTTTTTTCCTCTCGTTACTTATTTACGTAATTACCTTATTAGGGAGGAAATTAATGATACAGCCAAAGGTAGCAGAGCTGCCAATATAGCTCCACCTCGTCTGGAGGTTAAGATGTTTTTCTTCTTGTAGAGAGGAGTTTTCTTACGAGCTACAGAACGAATGTCGTTCTGATACCTCTGTAGCCCATTAATTATTTGCGGTTGAACTGGGATGTTTCGTTTCAGAAAATTGGCAAAAATTTCACAAATTGATTCAATTTCCTGTCGTTTTAGAGCCTTGATTAGTTTATTCCGCTTCTTGGGTGATAAATTATTTAGTAAAAATAACAGTTGGTGATGTTTCTCTACGAGAGAGTCCTGTTGAACTGTCATTTTTTGTTAAATTTGGTAATGTCTTGACCACTAATCCAACTATTGGCAGAATCTGGGTACCCTCTCCACTTGACGAAGTATTCTCTGTGTCCTTTCGATGTTTTCCTACTCCGTAATATCGTTATAGGAAAATACTCTGGAAGGGTTGTTGGGATCAATTCTTGCTCATAAAACATACCACTGACCACCTCGTTGTTTAAATCTTTGATTTTATAGGTTGGGATTGGATGTGATCTGTCAATATGTGACACTAGAAATATTTCTTCTGTATTTTGGGGCCAAAAGCCTTTGTGAAATATATTCCTACGTTTAGCCAATCGTACATGCTGCCCAAGGTGCAGCTGAGGACTGATGGGAGATATGGTGGAGTCATTGTTTAAATACATGACCTTAAACTGTCTTCGTATATCTTCAATATTTTGCAATTTATGAATGGCAAGTGGAGTATTTTTCAGCGACCTGTGGAATGTGTTGTTGTATACATCTACAGCGGACGGTAAGATGTGAATGTATTTTAATGAATTAGCTTGGGTCATATAACGGTACAGTTTATGTTTTAGAGTTTTGATGGCACGTTCCACTATGCTAGATTTCATTTCCGAAAATACACTATATAGTTTAATATTTTTCTTATTCAAATAATTTTGAACTGCCCTGTTGTAAAATTCTTTTCCTCGGTCAGTGAATATCCGCCTTACTCCAAGAAACTGAGGAGTTTCCTCTAATATCTTCCTTAGGGCGACTAACACATCACTCGAATTTTTTGTTTTTAAGGGTTGAGTCTGCATTAGGCGGGAATAAACATCAACACAAATTAAAATATATTTAACACCATTATTGTATTTTTGTAAACTACAAAAGTCCCCTAGGTCACAAGCAATTATGGTACGGGGCTTAGGAGCTAATATTTTCCGGCGGGGGAACCTAACTAAATTTCCCCTATGTAAGGTGAAAGATCGCTCTCCACGAAGAAACTCCTTAACATCTGCAATACTGATGTTGGAGTCTTTAAGTCTGGCAGCCTTATGCAATTTCTGAATTGATCCTGTGAAACCACCCAAGCTGGAAATGTCATTATAGATGGTGGTAAGAATTGACCGTTTCTGTGTTGTTAGAGTCATTTTTATTATTACTTTTGATAAACAATTTCACAGTGGACTTCATTGGCAATGTTCGTTCGTAGTTGCAATGGCTCAGGAACTGTCAGATCGACCAATAAATAGCCATACTCCCTCTGGGATATTGCCCGACGGTATATTTCAACGAAATTATTAATAGTTTTTCGACCGTATAACTGTCCACTTAAAATTTCAAGTTGGGTTATGTCTCTCTGCTTCATTAATATATAATGGGAACAATTCAGAGTTATTGTCCTGGCATATTTCCCCTGAGGAAACAAATTTTGACTAATTAGAATTACAGAAATATTACTGTGTCTCCCTCGGGTGAAGATATTGGCAATAATTGGACTTTGTATGGCTTCCAGGTATAAGTCGTCAATTATATACAAAACTGACTCATTCGAAAAAGGATCTTTATACTCTAATGGGTTAATGAGCTCCTGGGAGAGAGTAACCTTGTTTCGTAGAGAGGGAATGTTTGAAAGAGGATGTTCTGTATTATTTGCAGTTGACACTACAATTTTTGAGAATATTCCGTGGTATTTAACACATACATTTCCTACGAGGGTAGTCTTGCCAGAATTACTGAATCCAGCCACAAATATTCTTGCCGGATGGCGGAAAATATTAAGTTGCTCGCTTGAGACAGAAGTACACCCTTCCATATTTCCCCTATAAATGCTTCTATTACCTGTGGGTGGGTGCATATATATATACTTATATTCATATATATATATATATATATATATATATATGAGAGGGGGTGAGTGAGAGTGGGTGTGTGTGTGTGTGTGTGTGTGTGTGTGTGTGTGTGTGTGTGTGTGTGTGTGTGTGTGTGTGTGTGAGTGTGAGTGTGTGAGGGGGTGTGTGGGAGTGTGTGTGTGTGTGAGTGAGTGTGTGTGTGAGAGTGTGCGCGTGTGTGTGAGTTAGTGAGAGTGAGTATTCACCGACCAAGGGACGCCACCCCTCAGGGTATAGACAGTCTAGTCTACCTGATGTTTTTTTATGGAGAAGCCCCATAGAGATGACCTCCAGACGAGAGAAAAAAAAGTTCTCTACGGCAGGCCTAACCTTCTCTTTTACACAAAGGGGGAGAGGTGTTGTATGTGGCAACGTCGCAAAACCTGTCCCGAGACAATAAAAAGGATGCTACACTCTCTAGACTCCTCGTATTATTGAAATGGTGTTGAAACCGTCCACTCTCCTCCCTGGCTACGCTGAAGATGTAAGTAAATTAATATCTATTCCATGTAAAGGACTATGTATATATTTATATATATTTATATATATATATATATATATATTATATTTATATTTATATATAGTTATATATATTCATATATATAGAGAGAAAGAGATAAGTAAGAGTGTGGTTTGAGAAGTGGGAGCTGTTTTTGAATGAGGTGGAAATATATATATATATATATATTATATATATATTTATTTATTTCTAGGTAAAGCGTGATGTCGAAAGCTGGCGATATTTGTAGAATTTGTGGGTGGGGCTCATCTCATCTCTTCGTACATGCAACTTATTGTTGTATCTTCTGTGGACAGACTGTTTGTGTGCAGTCTAGCGGGGAACACAGGAGAAACTGTAGAAGAGGTATATAGCTTCTTTTTATTTACTTATTTATTTTCAAAAAGTGAAATATTTAGATATTTCCCATACCTCCATGAGAGTGGGAGAGTGAGAGTATATATTTATACTCTATTTCCTTCCTAGGGGGTAAACATCAGTCGTCTACTCCCCACACCAGAGAGGCTGGGTTCATATGTCTCGTGTGTGGTAAAACCACTTCGAGTCCTCACTCCACATTTGACTGTGATACTTGTGGGAGCTCTCTCTGTGGAGGGTTGGTCTCTGAGCATCTTCAAACATGTCCCCAAGGTTGGTGAATAAACCCTCACTCCTCCTTTATTTCCCTTATGAAGCTTTTTCTGAGAAGTGTTGCCTTATTATTATTGCTATTATTATTATTATTATTATTATTATTATTATTATTATTTTCCAGGAGCGATTCAGTGGCAGGTAAAATCATCACAGGGTCAGTTAGGAGAGGAACATGACAAAGCACAGTGTGACAATAACCCCTTAAGCGGTGGTGGGGTTAGTCAGCCCAATGGTAATGGAGGGGAGGGGGGGGAGGAAGTGATGAGTGATGATGATGATAATGGTGATGATGGTGGTGGTGACATCTCTCAGGCAGGTCCTAGTGGTCTTAGACCTCTTGACATCAATAGAGATAATGGTCTAATTAGTGATGAAAATTTCTCAGATGAGGAGGGGGATGTTATAGCCACCCCCCACTTAATTAATAGGGTGGGGACCCTGGGGGATCTCTTCACTAGAATGGAATATTCCATCCCCCCAACCTTCGCCACAGACCCCATAGGGCTCCTAAGCAACTTTCGGGATTATTACATATCTGAAATAGAGAATTACATGAATTCTCTTAGGGGACATGGTAATTTTACTTCTTCATTAAAAATCCTTCTCGAGGTGAAGGTTACACTTTTAAAACAACGTCTCACAGAAGATGATGACTTTAGGGAACACTTCATAACGACACCTGCTAGACTGGTAACGCTTGAGGAGGTGGCTAATCTTATTGATAGCTGGGTGGGTTATATGATTACACGGTTGGAGGATCTCCTTTCAGAAACAGAAGGGAGTGGTTTCATACTATATAATGTCGATTTCCTGAAAATCGTCATCTGTAATGCTAGTGTACGATCCGTTTTGGGGGATTATGTTCCTTATCCTCCCTTTCTAAGGGGGCGAAATGAGGTCTTCAACCCAAACCCTGTAGGAAACAACAGAACATGCATTATTCAATGCATCGCTGCTTTTCTGGCATCACAACAGGGGTGGAAATGGAGACGTATAGGGAGACTTGTAGAGTCTCACTCTAGGGTTAGGAAAATGGTCAAATACGACCATTTATCCTTCCCTCTCTCGTGGGAGGATATCTCTAAATTGGAGAGTAGTAATAAACTGTCCATTTTTTTGTATTCAATACACAAACATAGTGACGGTGTCTATCACGTCTCTCTTTGCCGTCGTGGCAGCAGACAGTACTCGGTCATAGTGCCATTATTGCTCTTGGGAGAGTCTCATGTGGCACTAATTAAAGATTTCAACAAATTCCTACGGAACTTTACTCGTAGCCACAGACGAAAGACAGTCTTCTGTAGAAACTGTCTTTCAGAATATCAAAATTCCACAGAGCTAACAAACCACTCATCCTCCTGTGAGCTCACTCAGAAAATTATTTACCCACAGGAGGGGGACACACTTCATTTTACAAATACGTGGAAAGGTTACCCTCCTTCTCATGTGGCTTACTTCGACTTTGAGTCGTACTTAAGCACTGAGGATTGTCTAGGTTCTGTTACAGCCATACATAAGGCTATAGCATACAGCTATATAATTGTTGATAGGAACCACTCAGTTGTTGATAAATTTACATATTTTGGGGAGGATAGTGTCACTCATTTCATGCGACGAGTTGCTACCAAATGGGAAATTATCAAATCCACTCTTCCCTATTATGAAATAGACATGTCTCCTGAGGATATGGTTCATTTTAGGAGGCAGTCACACTGTCAGTTTTGTGAGGAGGTATTTACCCCCACCAATTTCAAGGTTCAACATCATGATCACCTTAGGGAAAAGCTCAATTATAAAGGAGCTCTGTGTAACTATTGCAACCTTCGACACAAGAATGCCCTAGAGAGTTTAGTCCTAATTGCTCATAATATGTCTTATGACATGGGCTTAATTTTGAGGGAGTTTGCTATGGGTTCAAATATTAAGAGCAATATCCTCATGAGACAGGGGACGAAATATCTTAAGGTGGAAATAGGGAAGCTTAAATTTCTCGATTCACTGGCTTTTATTACAGGTAGTCTTTCATCCCTAGCAAAGACCCACATAGATTCAGCCAGCCCCTTAACATTCACTCACTCAATGATAGAAGGTTTGCCTAAAGAGAGTCACCACCTTCTCTTAAGGGGGAAACAATTTTTTCCTTATGAATACACCACTAAAATCACATGCTTTAATGATACAACACTCCCCCCTATTGAAATGTTTTACAGCTCCCTAAACAAATCGGGTATAACTTCGGATGAATATAGTCATTCTAAATTAGTATGGGAGACAACAAGGTGTAGGTCATTGAAGGATTACCTTCTCATTTATTTAAGGTGCGATGTCGGCTTACTAGCTGACATTTTTACACACCACAGAGTAATTCTAAATGACATATATTCTTTAGAAATGACCCATTACTGTAGTCTCCCGGGCTATTCCTACGACTGCTTCTTGAAAAGCAGCAAAATATCGTTGGAGTTAAGTGCCGACGTGACGTTGCACAACCTCCTCTCACAAAACATTCGAGGAGGTTTTACAACTGCAGTTAGGAGTTACGTCAGAGCTAACAACCGATATGTCAACCCATCTTTTAACCCTCAGGAGGATAGATCTTCATTCTTACTGTATTTAGATTTCAACTCCCTTTATGGGAGTTGTATGACTAAGAAATTGCCCTATGGGGGACTAAGGAGACTATCATCTGATGAGATGAACTCCTTCATTAGTGAAGGGAAAATAATGACAGAACAGCCATTCTCTTCTAACAAAGGCTACTGGCTCTTAATTGACACCAAACACATAAGACCTGAAATAGCTAGACTAACAGACGATCTACCCCTTTGTTTACACCATAGGGGAATAAGTATGATGGATATCTCCCCATTTAGTAAGGGGCTTCTGGAAACAAATAACATTACAAAACTCCCTAAAAAAAATATTAAACTGGTTGGTGATCATCTGCCCAAACAACAATATTTCATATCACTTCACCTTTTACAGCTATTTATTGAGATAGGTCTTGAAGTACAGACTATTCATGCAATTTATGAGTTCCATCAATCTGATTTTATGGCGGGGTTTGTTAACACAAACGTTAACAATAGAAATGCCTCCTCCAGTAACGATAGGAAAACACTGTTTAAGTTGCTGACTAACAGTGTGTTCGGTAAAACACTACTGAACCCAGCCCGCTATGCCATTGACACCAAACTAGTGACTTCTGCTAGAGCCTTTTTACGGGAGGTGAAGAATCCACGCTTTAAACGAATGGTGCATTTAGGTGACAATAAATTATTGTCTGTCAGTTCCAGACCATTCATTAAAATTACTCATCCTAATTACATTGGGTTCCAGATTCTTGAGCTAGCAAAATACAGCCTGTACCATTTTTGGTACCGAGTACTTAAGGGGCACTATTCAGATAGAGTACAACTGCAGTATAGTGATACAGACAGCTTCATATTTAGCTTACTCAGCGAAGATGTCTTTGACGAGATGGGGAAAGAACCCCTTAGATCATGGTTAGATACGAGTAACTTTCCTGTAACTCACCCTTTATATGACCCGTCTAAAAAAGGCGTTCTAGGACTTTTAAAGTCAGAAGTTTCAGACAGACACATCCTTGAAGTTGTAGCACTTAAGCCCAAAATGTATAGTGTGCTTTTGCACGATAATTCAAATTCCATCACCGCTAAGGGTATTCCTCGCGCTGTGCAAAGATCTTTAACACATAGCCACTTTAAAGAGACCCTACACAGTAATGGAGTAGTAAATACTTTCCATTATTCACAAATTAGGAATGTGGCGGGGCAAATGTCAACTGTTTTTAATTCTAAGAAAGGCCTCAGCGCATTTGATGATAAGCGCTTTTACCTCAACAAATACTCCAGTCTAGCGTATGGACACCCAGACATACCACAGGATGCCCGGGGAATGCCCCCCGAGAGTGAAAGTGGCGACGTCATTGATCCAGAAGGAGCGGAAGGACAACAGCCCTCCAGCGAGAGTGAACCCTATGACGTCAGTAGTCCAATACCTGGGGGGGAAGAATCACTACACCCAATTCACTCTCTGGGGGATGACTATGAGTCATCATCTTCATCCCAGGGGGAGGAGGGGGAGGAAGACCCCACAACGGACCTGTGGGCGCGGAGGCGTCAACTGGTGGGGAAGTATTATAAGGGGAGGGTGGATGACTTACAATTTGACTATGTTTAACCCTACTGTACTTTGTTTAATATAATCTATAAAACTTACGGCTTATTTCTTTTCCCTAATAAATTCTTTGATTTTTAATACTCCTTAAATGATCTTATATATAAGAAGGGTGAAGTCAAGGCCATTAGGTGCAAGGAAGGGTACGGCTGTCCACCCAAGGTCACCAAGTACGATATGGGTCTGAACATATATATATATGTATATAGCCCCGGAGGGATAGTTCAACCTTGAACGTTTATATATACCTCTAAAATACTATAAGTGTGTCAGGAGGGCGTTGACCCTCTTACGGTTCACTCAAGGCCACACAGTACGAGGGAGGGTGGGGGACCCCACCTCTACTCAGACCAACCTGTTTTTTTTTGTTACACCCGTCCCATGGCGGGGTGTGGCTGGCTCTCACCCGTGTTTAGTATACAATAAATTCATTTTTTTTTACTTAAATATACTGTCTTACTACTACTGTATAAATGAACATATCCATACCGCTATATACATCAGTTATCTTGTCCACTACTACCAAGATGACCCAATATGGAGTGGCACTATGTGGCACCCCGCTTCTGATTTCCTTATCTGATTTCTATACAAGGAGTGGGATGGGAAGACTGTATAAATGAACATATCCATACCGCTATATACATCAGTTATCTTGACCACTTCTACCCTCCCCCAGATGACCTAATATGGAGTGACACCATGTGGCACCCCGCTTCTGATTTCCTTATCTGATTTCCATACAAGGAGTGGTATGGGAAGGCACGGATTTATACTATTATCACTACACACAGTTACAGTATCACGGTTCATCACTTCACATGGTGTATACAATACACACGGTTATAACAAAATACGGTTATCACTCACACACGATTCATGACTTCACTCGGTTATCACTACACTTGGTTATCACAAACACGGTTATCAATACAACGGTTATCACAACGCAAAATTATTACTACACACGGTTATCACAACTCACGGTTATCA
>WNGS01040948.1:12622-29361 GCA_020271785.1 Procambarus virginalis | reverse complement strand
CTTTATCTTGAGGTGATTTTCGGGGCTCAGCGACCCGCGGCCCGGTCGTCCGACCAGGCCCGCCTCGTTGCTGGGACTGGTCAACCAGACCGGTTGGACGCGGCTGACCGCAGCCTGCCGTGTATGAGTCACAGCCTGGTTTAAATGCGTAATATTTTCAATTAACAATTAATTGCATTGTGCAAACAATCCACGGGCTTGTCAGGCAAGCCATGGGCTTGTCAGGCAACCATGGGGGCTTGTCAGGCAAGCCATGGGCTTGTCAGGCAAGCCATGGGCTTGTCAGGCAAGCCATGGGCTTGTCAGGCAAGCCATGGGCTTGTCAGGCAAGCCATGGGCTTGTCAGGCAAGCCATGGGCTTGTCAGGCAAGCCATGGGCTTGTCAGGCAAGCCATGGGCTTGTCAGGCAAGCCATGGGCTTGTCAGGCAAGCCATGGCTTGTCAGGCAAGCCATGGGCTTGTCAGGCAAGCCATGGGCTGTCAGGCAAGCCATGGGCTTGTCAGACAAGCCATGGGCTTGTCATTCAAACCATGGGCATGTCAGGCAAGCCATGGCCTTGCCAAGCAAACCACGGCTCTTCAAACCAAGCCTCGGTCATGCGTATAAACAAAAGCCTTCTGGACTAAACCAATAAAACGCCCCATTCCGATTTAATTCAAATGTTCTCCCAAAATATTTTCCAAGCGCCGAGTTCAATTGGTTATAACTCTCTGGGAAATGTGAAAACATCCATTAGGGATATTGATGGTGGGTAATCTACTGCTAACACCTGTTTAGAGTGCAAATATAGGCATGGATCTTGAAAATGGAGACTAGTATTTACCTATTGGCATTGTTTTACGAAGCGTTCAAGATTGCTGTCTTTAGGGAATGGCTGTTTAGGGCCATTAAACCAAGCTGAGCTTTAGAGGATGTTCATTCCATCCAGCGGCCGACCTCCCCTAGACGCAGTCATCTTTTTTTTTACGTACTGCGTAATCGAGATTTGTATTTACTCAATTCTCAACTCAAAATGAGTTTATTTTACATGATTTAAAGTAAATTTACATTTACACAAATGAGTTTACTCAACTCATTTACTCAAAGTTAATATATACACACACTAGAATTCGCTGAATAGTTAGGCATAGGTTAGGTTCCGTTGGCAATTATTGGTATTTGCAGTTTGTGGATTGAAGCATATAGAAAGATGGGATTCGAACAGAGGTCGTGATTGTAGAAAAGCTAGAGAATCGTGCACACACACGTCAGCAGTTGTGAGTCGTGTGTAATCCGTTTTCATTCATAAACAGCTGGGGGTTTGGCGGGCGCATGGAATGGACTTTGGACTTTGTTTGAGGACGGGTTATGTAAAGAGCCTTTCATTTCATGAGCAGGTTACCAGGTGCTCAGCCCGTCCTCCAAACAAAGAGCCAAAAGTGATTCCATCCACCCGCCAACCCCCCTTCTTTATGAAGGAAAAACGGTTTACACACGACTCACAGCTGCTGACGTTCGAACATATCCGGAACAAGTGCTTCACTGACGACTTGTGTTCGAACCACAACGCTGTAAATGCTTCACCCACGTACTACAAATACAAATAATCGCCAACAGAACCTAAACACCTAACCTGACCTATGGCTCTATATGCACAATATGCTAATATATTATAATATTAATTTATATTTGAGAAAATTCCCCTTTTGAATGAACAGCATGTTAAAGTTTATGAATGCGTCTGTGGGGTCGACCGCTGGATGGAATGGACTTGAGTCGAGGACGGGTTGCTTGTGAAACCAACCATGAAGCCAAGCTATCCAACCATACATGTCTGACTTGCGTTCACTCTGGTATCACTCATGAATCAACTAATCCAACATAAATGCTTTAATTGTAAGATAACGTTATTAACCAGAGGACACTGTAGCATACAGCGGTACTGTTATACAAAGATGATGTCACACACATTAGCGAGGAAGATGTACACAAACGCCCTTTTTCTTTTGTTTGTTTGTGGTGGGGGGGGGGGGAGGGGGCGATACTGAGGTTTTTGTGTTGATGTGGGGAGGTTGCAAACCTGGCTTGCTTGATCCACATTGCAACAAGCAAATGCAACTGCAACAGCTCCCATGAGTCCACCCCCAGCCACACCAGCATCCACACCCACAGCCACACCCATATCCACACCCACAGCCACACCCATAGCCACACCCACACTCACACCCACAGCCACACCCACACCCACAGGCACACCCACAGCCACACCCACAGCCACACCCCCAGCCACACCCACAGCCACACCCACAGCCACAGCACTGAAGCCACACCCACACCCACAGCCACAGCTCTGAAGCCACACTCACACCCACACCCACAGCTGTGAAGCCACACCCTCCCGTCGTATAGTGACTTCCACTACACAGAGGTAGTAGACATTGCCACACTAGCAGCCACAGTGTTGTCAACCCCCACAACTTCAACACCACCGTCACCATCATCACCTTCAGCGTCACCTTCAGCGCCTCCGGTGTCACAACCGCACAATCGCTTCCGTCGCTGTTGTCGAAGCAGGTGAATCACACCACGCTGCCGCCCCAAGTACTGAAGATCAGACCCGATAATATGCATTGACTCTTGCCCGTACAACTTTAACTTTGCCTTTCCCGTAGAAATGGAACGTGTCCTTCCCATAGAGCTTTCCCACCTTTCCCTTCCCATAGCTGACAGTAAGCCTCACCTCAATTGCTTCCGGGGAACCGGCCCCGCCAATTGGTTAATTGCCAGGGGTACCCCATTACCGCGAGGGGTGGGGGTAACAGGAGCGAGCACTAATGGATTGCCGCCTAGTCAATCCTCCCAGGCCAGGACTCGAACCCAGGCCACAATTCTTGCGAGGCCGAGTGCGTTGCCACAGCGCTCGGAAACGCGCTGAAAATGCATTACCAAAACGTCTGTTTTACGACGTAATAACGTATCACAAGGGGGGGGGGTTTGAATGGCATTCTAAAGTGTTGAATGTAATATGCTTTCAAAATCACGTTCAGGAATAGCGATTGGGCAGTAATAACTTAATTCCGTGTCGTGTAGCACAGTGGGCTACATAGCTTTTTTTTTACGCTGGTTCATCAAAGAAAGGTCCCGGGTTAGACTTCTGCAGCAGGACGGAGATATCTGGGTATATTTCGTTTTTACCTCATGCTTCTGTTCACCTAGAGGGGTACCCGGGAGAGTTACAACGGTAGCATCCAGGTAAAGATGATTAATTGGGGTAGCGTGTCTAAGGCAAGTCTTGCTACCCCAGACTAAGGTAAACCGTAAATTGGATTGTTGTCACTAAACAACCCGACCTCATAATAGAACGACGTATTTCGACGTATATTAGAAAAACGTATTTTGCATTTTGATGTATATTTGTATACGTCAAAATATATACGTAATTTGACGTATATTTCGACATATTTTGACATAAATCGTCATACTAGAAAATAGTAGCGGCTGGCGAAATTACCACAATGTCCCGTTTTCTGTTTTGGGTCCTCTGGTAGGTTAGGATAAGGGCACTTTAGTACGACAGTTTATTGACGTTCGGGAACCTCGGGAGAACGGACTGCCCTAAAAGCTTATAGAATTATATGTTAATAATTTTAATTTTCCCTCGAGGGGGAGAGTTTATTGGGCAGCGCCACTCATCCTGTGAGAGGACACACCGCCATAGTGACAGTATTGGGCAGCGCCACTCATCCTGTGAGTGGACACACCGCCATAGTGACAGTATTGGGCAGTGTCACTCATCCTGTGAGTGGACACACCGCCATAGTGACAGTATTGGGCAGCGTCACTCATCCTGTGAGTGAACACACCACCATAGTGACAGTATTGGACAGCGCCACTCATCCTGTGAGTGGACACACCGCCATAGTGACAGTATTGGGCAGCGCCACTCATCCTGTGAGTGGACACACCACCATAGTGACAGTATTGGGCAGTGCCACTCATCCTGTGAGTGGACACACCGCCATAGTGACAGTATTGGGCAGCGTCACTCATCCTGTGAGTGGACACACCGCCATAGTGACAGTATTGGGCAGCGCCACTCATCCTGTGAGTGAACACACCGCCATAGCAGCATGTACAACACACACACACACCCTAGTAGGAAGAAACCCCGCTGGGTTATTTTAGCGTTCATGGAAAGACTAAACTGGATCACGCGTGTAATCTATTAAGTCCTTTATGAAAGTGATTTGGCTGTTGCTTTTTTAACCGGCCAGAGCCGCTTGTCTTTGTGTGGAACCTGATCTGAGTGAAGGGGAGGGTTGTGACAGTCGACTTGCGTGCATAGAAACCGGGTTTAACTGCGTGCGTGTGAATCGGTTAGCTAGCGTGCGTGTGTGTGTATATGTGTGTGTGCTTGCCTAGTTGAACTTCCGGGGATTTGAGCTTCGCTTTTTTGGTACCCCGCCTCTCAACTGTCAATCAACTGGTGTACAGGTTCCTGAGCCTACTGGGCTCTATCATATCTACATTTGAAACTGTGTATAGAGTCAGCCTCCACCACATCACTGCCTAGTGCATTCCATCTGTTAACTACTCTGGCACTGAAAAGGTTTTCCTAATGTATTTGTGGCTCATTTTGGGTACTCATTTTTCGCCATGTGTATGTGAGATACGTTCAAAAGCATGAGTTCAATAGGTGTTCAAAATATCCGGCAGTTAATGCAGGAGATCAATAGCCATATAATAAGGGTCATTACTGAACTGTACCATTAAAAAAATTACCTAATCGGTGATTGTTAAGAATGTTAAAAAAAATCATTAAATTTGAAGTAGAAGGAATGGAAAAACTAGCTTTTACTTCTACCGCTCTGGGGCTCCTCGTTTTCCCTCACCTGATGCCTCTGTACACCTAGCAGTAAATAGGTACGCAGGACTTAGGCTGCTGTGGGTGGGGGGGGAGGGGAGGTGGCATCCTGGGTCAGAAGTTGGTCATCATAGGCGTAATGTAAATACACATACACCCAGACTGCCTGTCCCCCGCAAGAAAAATTAATTAAATTTCTATAACTTCAGGGTATAATTATCCTTCATATATTGTATTCTCGCCATTATTTTAATGCTATATGTTGTGTCGGTATCTCAACGCTCTAATTGTTAGCTGCAGGTTGCTGTGCGTGTATGTGCGTGTGTGTGTGTGTGTACTCACCTAATTGTACTCACCTAATTGTGCTTGCGGGGGTTGAGCTTTGGCTCTTTGGTCCCGCCTCTCAACTGTCAATCAACAGGTGTACAGATTCCTGAGCCTACTGGGCTCTATCATATCTACACTTGAAACTGTGTATGGAGTCAGCCTCCACCACATCACTGCCTAATGCATTCCATTTATTAACTACTCTGACACTGAAAAAATTCTTTCTAACGTCTCTGTGGCTCATCTGGGTACTAAGTTTCCACCTGTGTCCCCTTGTTCGTGTCCCACCCGTGGTGAAGAGTTTCTCTTTGTCCGCCCTGTCAATTCCCCTGAGAATTTTGTAGGTGGTTATCATGTCTCCCCTTACTCTTCTGTTTTCCAGGGATGTGAGGTTCAGCTCCTTTAGCCTTTCCTCGTAGCTCAATCCTCTCAGTTCCGGGACGAGCCTGGTGGCATACCGCTGAATCTTCTCTAACTTTGTCTTGTGTTTAACTAGGTATGGACTCCAGGCTGGAGCTGCATACTCCAGGATTGGTCTTACATAAGTGGTATACAGGGTTCTGAAAGATTCCTTACACAAATTTCTAAAGGCAGTTTTTATGTTGGCCAGTCTAGCATATGCCGCTGATGATATTCTTTTGATGTGGGCTTCTGGGGACAGGTTCGGTGTGATATCAACCCCCAGATCTTTCTCTCTATTTGACTCTTGTAGGATTTCCCCTCCCAAATGATACCTTGTGTTCAGCCTCCTGCTCCCTTCTCCTAATTTCATCACCTTACACTTTCCCGAGTTGAACTTTAGCAGCCATTTTCTAGACCATTCCTCCAGTTTATCCAGGTCATCCTGTAGTCTCTGTCTATCTTCATCCGTCTTGATTCTTCTCATAATTTTTGCATCATCAGCAAACATTGAGAGGAATGAGTCTATACCCTCCGGAAGATCGTTCACATATATTAGAAACAGGATGGGTCCAAGTACTGAGCCCTGTGGGACTCCGCTGGTGACATCTCGCCACTCTGATGTCTCCCCCCTCACCGTTACTCGCTGTTTCCTGTTGCTTAAGTACTCCCTTATCCACTGGAGCACCTTCCCTTTTACTCCTGCCTGTTGCTCCAACTTTTTTAACAGCCTTTTGTGCGGTACTGTGTCAAAGGCTTTTTGGCAATCCAGGAAAATGCAGTCGGCCCACCCTTCTCTTTCCTGCCTAATTTTTGTTGCTTGGTCATAAAATTCTATTAAACCTGTGAGGCACGATTTACCATCCCTGAACCCATGTTGGTGGTGCGTTACAAAGTTATTTCCCTCTAGATGCTCTACGAGCCTTTTCCTCACGATCTTCTCCATTACCTTGCATGGTATACAAGTTAAGGAAACTGGCCTGTAATTCAGTGCCTCTTGCCTGTCACCCTTTTTGTATATTGGGACCACGTTAGCTGTCTTCCAACTTTCTGGTAAGTCTCCTGTTTCCAGTGACCTGTTATACACCATAGAGAGTGGCACACTTAGTGCTTCTGCACCTTCCTTTAGTATCCATGGTGAGATTCTGTCAGGCCCAACAGCCTTTGTCACATCCAGCTCCAGCAGACACCTTTTGACCTCATCACTGGTGAGGTCAAATTCCTCCAAGGTTGCTTGGTTTGCCACCTCCTCATTTAGTGCAGGGGCTTCTCCTTGTTCTATTGTGAAGACCTCCTGGAATCTCTTGTTGAGTTCTTCACACACCTCCTTGTCATTCTCTGTGTATCTGTTCTCCGCTTTTCGCAGCTTCATCACTTGTTCTTTCACTGCTGTTTTCCTCCTGATGTGGCTGTGGAGCAGCTTTGGTTGGGTCTTGGCTTTACTCGCGATGTCATTTTCAAACTGTCTCTCTGCTTCTCTCCTCACTCTGAGGTACTCATTTCTGGCCCTCTGGTATCTCCCCCTGCTCTCTGGTGTTCTGTTATTTCTGTAATTTCTCCATGTTCTTTTACTCAGTTGCTTCGCTACCCTGCATTCCTGGTTGAACCATGGGTTTTTCTGTTGTTTTTCGTTTTTCTCCTTTTGGACAGGGATAAACCTGTCTGCAGCTTCCTGGCACTTCTGGGTGACAAAATCCTTCTGGGTGTGTGTGTGTGCATGTGTGTGGGGGGGGGGGAAGAGGGGGGGCTGTGCGCCACTTCGCTCCAGCCCAAAGTGTAATGATTTGTATAAATCCAATATGTGCTAATCTTCTAAATCTAAGCCAATGAGTGAATCATGCACGTGTACTAATCAACATTCTTTACTGTCACTAACCCTTCAACATTAGACCCCTTCTCCCCCCCCCACCCCCCAACCACACCACACAATCACCTCCCTCCCACCCCTCAATCCCAATCCCCCCTAGTTCACCCCCAATCCCCCAACCGAGACGAATATGAGTCACGGAAACAGTGAACTCATCTTTAAAAGTTGATAGGAACCTTGTGGTTGAACCCCCATTAGAGTTAATGGGGGTTATAACACTGGTGATGTGGACAATGGGGTGACACAAATGGAAACTAATTACCCAAATGACCCCATAAGTAAAGTTAAAAATAAATTAATAGATATCAGAATTAGTAAAGAAGGCGAGCATATATATATATATATATATATATATATATATATATATATATATATATATATATATATATATATATATATATATATATATAATTTCCAGATCTCTTCATTACATTCTGATCTCACCTGAACGAATTATATAATGGAACATGAGATGAACAGAGTCGTTTAATGCTGCGTCAGGATTGGTCAATCGCAGCAGTGACGTCACTATGGATATTGCAAGATGGGGGGGGGGAAGGATATTAAATTTCTTGAAGAAGGGGTGGGGAGGGGGAAACTGTTGTGTAGGGGGTGAAAGGAATTTGTGTTGAAATTAGAGCCAGATGTATGTAGATGTGTGTGTGTGTGTGTGTGTGTGTGTGTGTGTGTGTGTGTGTGTGTGTGTGTGTGTGTGTGTGTGTGTGTGTGTGTGTGTGTTAGCCATGTAGCAAGAAGTCAAATATCGTGACAGACTATATAGAGTTATTATTATTTTAGTGGTCATTATTGCTCCTGTAAAATGCATTGCACGTCAATAGACAATATTGCAATCGCAATACTTTAATATATATATATATATATATATATATATATATATATACATATATATATATATATATATATATATATATATATATATCTGTACCTTTAGTATATAATATTATGCAGTATTACAGAAATGCTAAATATGTGAATACCTGAAGCATACTGTGCATAATTTAGTGTTACTGTGTCTCGCTACTCTCTACGGTGCACGGTACAACACAGTTGGTATACCCACGTACCCAGCTTTATCCAACCCTTATCCACCCACTCAGGAGTTGGATATGATATTAAGAATAAAGGTATGATTCTTTTTTACATCAATGTAACTGACAGGTTGTAGAATATAAAGTTCCTTTGTTATTCGGCTCATGCCTATCCAGTGTGTTGTTTTGTACGCCCTAGAAATCCCGTGGAGGGTAGTGGACCCCATGATTATCCTGCAATAGGGGTAATGCACTTCAATACTCATTTTGTGGGGAGATAGTGGGCCCGATTCCTATCCTGTGGGAGGTAATGGACCCCCATACCCATCCTGTGGGGAGATAATGGATCCCCATACCCATCCTGTGGGTGGTAGTGGACCCCATACCCATCCTGTGGGTGGTAGTGGACCCCATTCCCATCCTGTGGGGAGGTAGTGGACCCCATTCCCATCCTGTAGGGAGGTAGTCGACCCCATCCCCATCCTGTGGGGAGGTAGTGGACCCCCATACCCATCCTGTGGGTGGTAGTGGACCCCCATACCCATCATGTGTGATAGTGGACCCCCATACCCATCCTGTGGGTGATAGTGGGCCCCATACCCTTCCTGTGGGTGGTAGTGGACCCCCATACCCTTCCTGTGGGTGGTAGTGGACCCCATTCCCATCCTGCGGGTGGTAGTAGACCCCCATACCATCCTGTGGGTGGTAGTGGACCCATACCCATCTTTTGGGTGAGGCAGTGGACCCCCATACCCATTCTGTGGGTGGTAGTGGACCCCATTCCCATCCTGCGGTGGTAGTAGACCCCCATACCCATCCTGTGGGTGGTAGTGGACCCCATACCCATCTTTTGGGTGAGGCAGTGGACCCCCATACCCATCCTGTGGGTGGTAGTGGACCCCATACCCATCCTTTGGGTGAGGCAGTGGACCCCCATACCCATCCTGTGGGTGGTAGTGGACCCCATACCCATCCTGTGGGTGGTAGTGGACCCCATACCCATCCTGTGGGTCGTAGTGGACCCCCCATACCCTTCCTGTGGGTGGTAGTGGACCCCATTCCCATCCTGCGGGTGGTAGTAGACCCCCATACCNTTTCGTACCCTAAAATCCCATTCCACCCAACCATGACACCCAATCATGACACCCAATCATGACACCCAATCATGACACCCAACCCTATCACCCAACCATATCACCCCAATCATGACACCCAACCATATCACCTAATCATATCACCCCAATCCCTCCCAAAAATATAGCCTTACTCAGCATTCCTGGAGCTAAACAAACCGACGTATATTAGCACAAACTTAAATCAATACCCCTCTTCATGGGCATTGGGCACCGAGGCGGTAAGTATCAGGTAAATTGACACTTACGGCCAATTTGAGACGCATATTGAGAATCTTGAAGCCGATATTTTAAGAACCATTTTCCATGCTGAAATTGGCCATTAAAAGATCGTAGTTTAGCAACTGTTTCCACAGCAATAAAGATTTCGTTCAGCTGCTGTCTGGATGGGAAATTATTTTGCAATAATAGTGCAATAAAATTTGCAATAACTTCTGTCATAAATTTGATGGTGTTCTTGGACTGAAATTTTTAAACCATTGAATTGACAAGTTGTGGGTTATAGATTTACCAATAGGGTTTATAACCTTTAATTGGGGTTTGATTTCGAGTGATAAAATTTGTACTGCATAGAATAGTGTCTGAATGTGTATTTTTATCTATAGTCGATTTAATATTTTTATTTTACATACTCAACTTATACTTTATTAATTTTGTATTTATTTTTCGTTTGTCTAACCATTTTGTCACAATAATTTTGTATTCAGCGTAATAATAGTAAAGAGGAAAATGCTTAGGCAGGAAAACTAACAAAATTAACCATGCCTTCAAAACTCTAATTTTTCCCGTCGGGTAAAATTGGATAAATTTAGTAAAGTAACTACAGTGAGGGTGATTCCTGTATAACATATAGCTAAAGTATTCTATATGATATCTTAGAAAGTAACGACCATTCGGTCTACCTTGAGCTTCGCGCTTTAAGGAGTAGAAGAACTCCCAGCACCTCATCAAGCAGGTAAGCAGGCATACCTTGAGGTGCTTCCGGGGCTTAGCGTTCCCGCGGCCCGGTCGTCGACCAGGCCTCCTGAAATAGAGAGAAGGCTAAGGCTTGGGCATCAACCAAAGGCTAAAATAAATTTAACAATGGTTTAATAAAAGCGACAACATTCAATGGCCGTGAGGCTTTTTTCCAACGACAGTGTGTTTACGAAAGATATCTTGAAGATATCACAAGATATGGGGGGGGGCATCTTCCCTCTGAAGACTGCATTGATATATACGAAAGTACTTCAGGAATTTCCTGTTTCATTCCTTCCCTCCACCGGGAATCTAACCCGGGATCTCCGATTGTATGTCGAGAACAAAGCCAAGTGTGATTTCCTTGTGTACCGGATTCACACTCTCCCAAATCCTTCCAATCGTATACGCAGATTGGCAGTGACGGTGATTGGTGAGATGGGCAATTGAGGCGATTAACACGTGCCCTATCTGATCGCTCGCTGCTTCGCCATTGTGTATTGTTTCCTGATCGATATTCATGGTGTAATGACTTCATTTAGCCTTCCATAGTGAGTATAGTGAAGCTGTGGTGGCCAGGAGATATTTTTTTTGTTTATAGTGATGATGATGATGAGGGGGAAGCAGGGAACAGAAGGTGGGGAGGCAAGAAGGGAGGAGGGGATCAGGAAGGTAGGGTGATTTGAAGGGAGACAGGGATTGGAAGATTGGAAGGATAGGGACAGCTAGGAGGGATTGGGACTGAAAACATTGAGGACGTGAAGGTAGAGGGAACAGAGGAGAGACAGAGAGGGGTAAGGAATGTGAATGGAAGAAGACAGAGGAGAGTGTGGATCAGAAAAGGGGGGAAGGGAGAGGAGAATAGGGGGGAAGGGGAGCAGGGGAAAAGGAGATGATCTCTGGCACTCACTTTTTATATGACAAAAAGTTAAAAATACTAGAACATAAATATTATTCCTGACCAAATGTTAATCACGGTCAAACCATTATCATCTCTCCACTTTCCCATCCCCCCTTGACCCCTCTTCTACCCCTCCCCACGTCATTTTCTACCCTTCCCCCCTTCCCTTCATTGTTCCCCCCCCACCCATAACCAATCACCATGGTATATATAAACAAAAGCCAACTAATGGCCAGCACACCACAAGACCGACCGCGTTGTAATGAAAATATTCCCAGTCTATAGAAGTCTTTTGATTTATTAGATTGCTCCCAATAGCCAAAAAAAAAGGAGGATGCGAACCCGCTTCAAATTAATGCCCTTATGAGCCTCTACCAACAGACTCGGCCCCAACAGGTCCAGGGGCCAGATTCACGAAGCAGTTAAGAACCTGTACATCTTTTCTGAATCTCTGGCGGCTTTGTTTACAATTATTAAACGGTTAATGAGCTCCGAAGCACCAGGAGGCTGTTTATAACAAATAACAACAGTTGATTGGTAAGTTTTCATGCTTGTAAACCGTTTAATAAATGCAACCAAAGCCGTCAAAGATTGAGGGTAAGATGTACACGTTCGTAAGTGCTTGCGTAACGCTTTCGTGAATACCGGTCCAGTCTGTTAACCTTGCTGGCTGTCGCGTAATTACGACCGCCGTCCAAGAGGTATTTGGAGGCGTTTCAATAGAGCAATAAAACAATGCAAACTAAAGTGTTGTGTGTTTTTTAATTCGTTGTTTACTCGTTAAATGAGGGATGATGATAAGGCGATAATTTCGGTTCAACATACAGTCATTCTTGCTCCATAAGGATTTTTTTTTCTAGTTATGATTGGAGATTTTGTGAAGGCGTTAAGGACAGTCGAGATAGTGGTGTTCAAGTGGCTATCTTGAGAGGATTTCGGGGCTTAGTGTCCCCGAGGCCCGGTCCCCGGCCAAGGCTTCCTGCTGACCCCGAGGAAGCAGCCCGTGACAGCTGACTTACACCCAGGTACCTATTTTACTGCTAGGTAACGGGCATCAGGGTGAAAGAAACTCTGCCCATTGCTTCTCCCCGGCGCCCGGGATCGTACCCGGGACCACAGGATCACGCGTCCAGTGTTCTGTCCGCTCAGCCACCGACTCCCTGGAGGGGACAGTCCTTGTATGGGTTAGGAAACGTTGTCGAGAGGAACTAAAAACGTTTCCCCAGTGTCTGGGGAAAAAACATTTTTTCGATTTAGGGTCTGAATAGTTGCTGTAAGTTTCGGGCAAACGTTTGCACACTCGCACTATAGTGTCAAAAACGTTCATACTTGACACTACCTTGAGGTGATTCCGGGGCTCAGCGACCCCGCGGCCCGGTCGTCGACCAGGCCACTAGCGATAATAACGTTTTCACTTGATGTTGTTGTTGTTAAAGATTCGCTACCTGGAACAAAGTTCCAAGTAGCACGGGCTATGGTGACCCCGTAGGGGTATTTCACTTGATAAAACAAAGGGGGAAAGGCACTAAATATTACGAAGTCAAAGTCGTTCCGGTGGCGAAGTGGTAAAGCACTCGTCCGGCGCTTCGCCAGCGCTTTGGACTGGGTTCGTATCCTGCCCAGGGAATGGAATGGAACTATGAGGAGAAAGCGCCAAGCCATTACGACTATATACCACTTGGAAGGGGTCAGGATAAGGATTTGGGATGGGACGGGGGGAAGGAATAGCGCCCAACCACTTGGACTGTCGGGGATTGAACGCCGACCTGCATGACGCGAGACCGTCGCGTATTGACAAGATACGGACACTAATCTACTCTACCTCCCTGCTTATCAACCTACTCTACCTCCCTGCCCACTACCCTAATCTACCTCCCTGCCCACTACCCTAATCTACCTCCCTGCCTATCTATTTGCCTTACGTACCTCCTTATTTATCAGCCTTTGTCTGTAACTTCTCCTCCCCGCTTGCCATCAGGGGCGGCGGGTCTTGCTCCTGCTAGTGGCCGGCGGCCCGACACGGGACCCCGTTGCCTACCTTTTGTATGTGACAATAGCCTCATCGGCTCCATCTAAAACAGCCTAATTAGCGCGGTTTTGACCCCGTTTTCGGCACTTTGTGATCTCGCGGATGTCAAGCGGTTCATTACTGCCTTCCCCCATCGGTGTAAAATATGACCCAGACCGCCTGGTTGATGAGAAATAGCGGGTTTGTGGGGGTGGGTGGGAGTCGAAGCGGCTGAAATCAGCACCTGGAGGCGTGATAGATATATTCTATGACCGCTAGTTGCGTCTATTTCTATAAAACAACGGGAGGGGAAATGGCCATGGGTATATATATATATGTGTGTGTGTGTATGTGTAAAATTATTGTATACACACACACACGTTCAGTGGGA
Source organism: Procambarus virginalis (assembly GCA_020271785.1). Taxonomy (NCBI): domain Eukaryota; kingdom Metazoa; phylum Arthropoda; class Malacostraca; order Decapoda; family Cambaridae; genus Procambarus; species Procambarus virginalis. The sequence continues at coordinate 15,485 of WNGS01040948.1, read as the reverse complement.
ATGACCTGGGCTTGGGAATGGGGCTATTAAACTCTGCTCCTTCCTCTTTCCCCTCCCTCTCTCTCACCCCTACTTAATTCACTCTCTCTCCCCTCTTCCCCCCCTCCTCTCCCCCTCTCCTCTCCCCCTCTCCTCTCCCCCTCTCCTCTCCCCTCTCCTCTTCCCCCCTCCTCTCCCCTCGGCACTTGAACCTCTCCTCAAAGTTACCTCTTGTGTGCCAGAGTGTGAATGCGCACGCCCAATACATTTCAAACTTACAAACTTTGGCACTGTAATGCCCCTCCCCCCCCCCCTCACTCACTCAACTAAGTCACCCATGTGCTATTTCCCCCCACATCCTACAGCAGGCAGCTGACCGGGTTGAGCTCCTAAGCTGGGAGGCAGCTAAATCAACATTTTACATTTGTCTTGGCCAATTCGAGCTGCTCTGCATTTTTTTTTTCACTATGGTACTATACCTTTTTTTTTTGTATATCTAGTCTGGCATTGGTGTACGCTGGTTTACACCTATTTATAGTGCTATACATTTGTCAATTCTTATCACGTTGTTATTCAATTTCTTCACAACACCTTGCGCTACATATTCTCTGAAATATTTACCCAACTATACACATTCCTTTTTCAGTATTATACACACTTTGTTGTGTAAAATACTGTTAGGTCCTAAGACTAGCCCCTAATATATATATATATATATATATATATATATATATATATATATATATATATATATATATATATATATATATATATATATATTATATTATTATTATATATATATATATATATATATATATATATATCTATATATATATATATATTAGTATATTTTGGTAGCAGTCTTTCCTGTAGACATATATTATTAAATATGACTGAAAAGGTAAGATTAATAATTCTAACACGAATTTTCTCAATATTCTTTGTTTTTCCTCACTGTCGGTGGTAATGGAAATATCAAGTCCCAAAAATTAATTTTTATTTATCGCCTGACGCCTCGAGGCGTTTCGTAAGGGCTTCTTACATTCTCAATGACTAGTTTGCACTTAACGCTACACTTATGATACACTTTCATGTTTACACATAAACATTTGACATGACTCTGGCTTTTAATTCGTGTTGGGTAAGGTGAGACAAAGGTTTTGGGTGAGGTGGGTACATGAGAATGGAAATAACTGCAGAGGGCAGTTACTTCCAACTCGCCCTCTGCAGTTACTCCATTCCATACAAAATGGATAATTGATGGATAATTAGATAAAACAGAAAAGACGATCGAGACAGACAGTAATTGGAGTGGACGGGAAATTGAAATGCCCACGACGGGCAATCACTGTGCATTGCAAACAGCATACAAGAACACACCCGTCATCTCTAAAAAAAGGACACTAATGTGCCTGATGTAAATATATGAGGAAATATTCAATTACTCTTCAAACGCTCAGAATTGCCCCCCTTGGAAGGGGGGGTGGTCGCCCCAGCACTCGTGAATGCCAGTAGGTCAAGCCCTCACAAAATGAGGTAAACATAAACCAGACTTCAGAAATCGACGGCAATTTCACCCAAAATTCACACCGTTGCGAGTGGCGGTGAATGCATGATGTTGTTGCATATACGAACATGTATTTTTGGCCGAAAGGGAAAAGCAAATTGACCGTAGTGGGTGGTGTGGAGGCGCACGTTCTCACATTAAACATATACACGAGTGTATGTTCTGAATTCCGAAATATATTAACTCGAATTCCTGTATGAATGTGGACATGCAACCAACCTTGTACATTTTTTTTGTATAGCTGACATGTATATTTTTCCAATACAGTTGTGTATGTTCATTTGCATGTGACGGTGATAATTTCAAAATATATTTACTGCTTTTTGCTCGGTTTATGGTCGTCAAAATGTGTGTATATTTTGCGGGTAGTTTTACACTAGACAAAATTTACTACTAATTATGTTTATTACGTAGAATATTTTAAGATTTTGACGTGTGAATATCTCACTATATCATGGTTATGACTGAATATTTTCAGACCATCTACCCATAATTTCAATTTGTAAGATTATACATGTTTTTTTTTAATGTATGTTAATGGGTATTCATGATGATTTATTTGCGGAATGGGTGGAGTATTATTGACATACTAATTCATGTTTGAAATAGATGAGTAAATATGGGACAAAATCGATTTATTCCTTTATCGACGAAAAATTTAAAAAGTGTCGATCTCCATTCGGAAATTTTGTAAAAATATTACGCATCTCCAGAATGACTGAAAAGCAATATCACAAAATTTGCAATAAAGGTCAAAATTTGCACATTTCCGGAACAAGCCTAACCCATCTCATATATCATATCTATATATAATCATGTACAAAAAATGAAGGCTAATTACTATAACTGCGCAAGAAAAGCCTTACAAAAAGCAGTCAAACACTAGGTTTGCAAATCACAATCCAGTACCGAATCTGCTTAATTGCCTCTTAATGACCCAACGAGGACGGGCGTGTGACAACCAGGTCACGACAACGATAACCTATCTTCGTAAATGTGGTCTTATCGCCACCTTTATCGCCGCCGTCAGGAAACCGTGAGAAAGTTGTCGTGGAAACGAATGTTAAGTGCTGAATGAAAGAAAGTTTGGACCTGGGTCAACCTGGGGACTGGATGTGGAGAGGGGAAGAGAGGGAGGGAGAGGGGGGTAGAGAGGGAGAGGGGTAGAGAGGGAGGGAGAGGGGTAGAGAGGGAGAGGGGTAAAGAGCGAGGGGGAAATAGATTTGTTGGGTGGGAATAGATAAGTAAGCAGGTGTGGAACCGATTGACGAGTTAAACTCAACGAATCTGAATGTTTGTCAATATTGCATCGCTTGA
>WNGS01040944.1:0-20949 GCA_020271785.1 Procambarus virginalis | reverse complement strand
GTATATATACCTAATATAAATATTAGGGCCTATATTTACGTAATATAAATAATATACACCTGGAAGATACTGGAGGGCCAAGTACCAAAACTTCACAGTAAAATAACAACTTAACTGGAGTGAACGATATGGAAGAAAAATGCAGAATAGAACCAGTGAAGAGCAGAGGTTGCCATAGGCACAATCAGAGAACACTGTATACACATCAGAGGTCCGCGGTTGTTCAAACGTCCTCCCAGCAAGCATAAGAAATATTGCCGGAAAAACCGTGGACATCTTCAAGAGGAAACTAGATTTATTCCTCCAAGGAGTGCCGGACGAACCAGGCTTTGGTGCGTATGTGGGCCTGCGGGCCGCTCCAAGCAACAGCCTAGTGGACCAAACTCTCACAAGTCATGCCTGGCCTCGGGCCGGGCTTGGGGAGTAGAAGAACTCCCAGAACCCATCAACCAGTATCAACCAGGGCCTATTGGCCCATATTTCTTGATGCTTCTATCTTGGAGCGGAGTCTTGAAGTGTGTAGAATATATTTGTGCATTAATTGGCTGTTGATTGCTGGTGTTGACTTCTTAATTGTGTATTGCCTCGCAGATATCTAGCCCCTGCTATCGCTGTATCTATCGATGATTTCCGGGTTTTGTTAAGACTTCTCTGTGATTGTTCTGGTTGTGGGAAGAGATTATATGTTCCTTGCAGAGCCCTGTGCTTATGCATCGTTAATCGCCTGGAAGAGGTGTTGTTGTCTTGCCTATATACTGAGTTCTTTGAGGCTTACAGTCCCCAAGTGGGCATTTGAAGGCATAGACGACATTGGTCTCCTTCAAAGCGTTCTGCTTTGTGTCTGGAGAGTTTCTCATGAGTAGGTTCGCAGTTTTCTTGGTTTATAGTAAATCGTCAATTGTATCTTCTGATTTTTGTCTGTAGGGATAACGTTTCTATTAACAATATCTTTCAGGACTCTTTCCTCCATTTTATGAGCTGTGGAAAAGAAGTTCCGGTAAAATAGTCTAATAGGGGGTACAGGTGTTGTGTTAGTTGTCTCTTCAGAGGTTGCATGGCGTTGCACCTTCCTTCTTATGATGTCTTCAACGAAACCATTGGAGAAGCCGTTGTTGACTAAGACCTGCCTTATCCTACAGAGTTCTTCGTCGACTTGCTTCCATCCTGAGCTGTGGCTGAGAGCACGGTCGACATAAGCGTTAACAACACTCCTCTTGTACCTGTTTGGGCAGTCACTGTTGGCATTGAGGCACATTCCTATGTTTGTTTCCTTAGTGTAGACTGCAGTGTGGAAACCTCCGCTCCTTTCCATGACTGTTACATCTAGAAAGGGTAGTTTCCCATCCTTCTCCATCTCGTAAGTGAAACGCAACACGGAATTCTGCTCAAATGCTTCCTTCAGCACTTGCAGATGTCTGACATCGGGTACCTGTGTAAAAATGTCGTCAACATACCTGCAGTATATGGCCGGTTTCAAGTTCATATCGACTAAGACCTTTTGTTCGATGTTACCCATGTAGAAGTTCGCAAACAGGACACCTAGGGAGAACCCATGGCGACCCCATCTACTTGTTTATACATTTGTCCATCCGGGCTCAAGAAGGGCGCCTCTTTAGTACAAGCTTGGAGTAGTTTCCTTAGAATATTTTCTGGTATGTCAAGAGGAGTACAGGCCGGATCACGATACACTCTGTCCTCTATCATCCCGATTGTTTCATCCACAGGTACGTTGGTAAACAGTGATTCTACGTCCAACAAGGCTCTTATCCCTGTGGCCTGTGTTCCCCTCAGTAAGTCAACAAATTCCTTTGGAGACTTCAGGCTGAAGGTGCAAGGGACATAAGGAGTCAGCAGGCCGTTGAGTCGCTTCGCCAGTCTGTACATGGGTGTGGGTATCTGGCTAATGATTGGTCGAAGTGGGTTTCCAGGCTTATGTGTCTTGACATTTCCATACGCATATCCAGGCTTATATTCCCCAATAATCTTTGGCAGGTGGAGTCCGGATTTCTTGGCGTTCACAGTTTCGATCAATTTGTTGACCTTTGCCTTCAATTCGGCTGTAGTGTCCTTCGTTACCCTTTGGAATTTAGTTTGGTCGTAGAGAATGAGGTTCATTTTCGCCAGATATTCGTCTTTTTTCAGAATGACGTATATTGGCGACTTGTCACCTCTTCTGACGACTATCTCCTTGTTCTCACGAAGGCTCTTAGCTGCCGCTTTGAGCTCAGGGGACAGTATGGTGCTTCTGTAAATGCCTCGATTCTTTCCTCCTTCCGCAATAAGTTTTGCTTGTAAGGTGTCTTTGGTGGTGACCTTCTTTTGTGTCTCGAGGGCGAATATGTCGTCCAACAGGATCTCCAACTCCACTTTCCGGGCCATCTCACTTGGTCTGGACATAACGTGACAGTTTATACCCAGATTTAGGAGAGTGACTTGGTCCTCAGTGAGGTTGATTCCTGCAAGATACAGGAAGCCGTCTCTTGGTCGTGGAATTGTCATAGGTCCTCCATATAACGTTGTCCATCTGTGAAGTAAGTGAAGCTGTCAGATGCCATGTTTGCTTCTATATGCATCTGTGTAATGTTACGTAGCAGATGAGGATTTGTCTGGTTCTTTTTTCCTTCAATAACCATAATCTTGAAGTCTGCTGGCGGAGATTCCCAAGAGGCTTGCATAACAACGTCTGCATGTATTTCGTCGACACCCTTCTCAGTGACTGTTTGTTATATCGAATGTATTGATGGTGTTTATCACACAATGGGTCCACCTGGTGCTATTGGAGGCTCTTCTGTCCAGAGTTAGTGCTCCAGTGATTATATCTTTAAGTGAACTGATTCTAGGTCTAGTCAATATCTTGGTCAGCATGCAGGCAGCAATCCCTTTTACCCTTATTTCAATCGACGTTAGCTTGGTTTCTAGTCATAGGTTCAGTATTTTAGTCCATCTGGGAGCTCCTGTTATGATTCGCAATGCATCGTTTTGAATATCCTCAACGTTTGCCCACTGACCAGTAGAAAGAGTGAGTAAGGCAGGCGCTGCATAACCAACTAGGGAATGAACGGCGTGTATGTAAAACATTCTTAACACTTTATGTCCGGCTCCTAGACGGGGCCCTGTGATTGCTCATTATATTCAGTCGTGATTTTGCTTTCTCCTTTAGATATTGAATTTGCTTGTTGAATGTCATTTTAAAATTCATCCACACTCCGAGATATTGATATTATGTAACCCACTGAAGGTTAATGTCTTGAATGCGTAGGTGCCTGTCTGGAGTGTTGCCGCCTAGTCTCATTGCCTTAGACTTCTGTGCAGATATTTTTAGCCCTAAAATGCTGCATTCTGATGTTACTTTATCTAATGCACCTTGTGCTTTATTTAGAAGTGACGGACCTGTAATGACTAGTGCTATATCATCAGCATAACTTAGCAATTTAACCCCTTCTGTAAATGTCATGATAACAAGGTTTTCCATAAGGATGTTAAAAAGACTAGGACTGAGGACTCCTCCTTGTGGAGTCCCATTCTCATGCAAGTGGTAGTCCGACACATGTCCTGGCAACTTTACTCTGGCATACCTGTGACTTAAGTAATCTTGAATCCATGCTAGCATATTTCCCTTTACACCTTTTTTAACTAAGGTGTGTAAAATTGCTTGCGGGCTTGCAAGTTCGAATGCTTTTTCTAGATCAAGGAAGATCACTATAGCTGGACCTGAGTTAACTGTTCCTAGTAATGTTGCCATGCAGTTGGCAGTACCTACGCCTCTAGTGAAGCCAAATATGTGTTTATGAAGGTCTCTTGCCTTCCACAGTAGCCTATTTAAGACCATCCGTTCTGCAGTTTTACTAATGCATGATGTTAATGAAATGAGTCTGTAACTGCCAGGTTCTTTCGGCTTAGGAAACAGTATGATGTCTGTTTTCTTCCAAAAGGGACACAGGTGGAAACTTTGTACCCAGATGAGTCACAGAGACGTTAGAATTTTTTCAGTTTCAGAGTAGTTAATAAATGGAATGCACTAGGAAGTGATGTGGTGGAGGCTGACTCCATAAACAGTTTCAAATGTAGATATGATAGAGCCCAGTAGGCTCAGGAATCTGTACACCAGTTGATTGACAGTTGAGAGGCGGGACCAGAGAGCCAAAGCTCAACCCCCGAAAGCACAATTAGGTGAGTACTACTCAGACCCATAAAAGAGATGGGAATTTCGGGGCATTTAACCCCCCCAACCATTCCCACCTCCAAAGGGCAACCAGAGCAATTGAGGGGTCACTCACGTTCTTTCATCAAGCTCCTGTTAATAAGGGAGAACACTCTGCCTATGCTTTATGCACTAACTTGCTTAAACACACAAGTTTGAAGTTATACAACCTTAGACAACAACCTCCCACCAGGGGACTCGAACCCTAGCCAACACAGATGCTTCATAACATCTGGCATACTAGGTATGCCTTTACCGCACTACACCACTCAGACCCTTAAAAGAGATGGGAATTTTAAGGTATTTAACCCCCCCAACCATCCGAAATAAATATCCCGAAAATATCCCGAATATCTCCACCACCACCTTCAACAGCATCTTCACCACCACCTTCACCACCACCTTCACAGCCCTACTTCCAGTATTCCTAAATTTTAAAACCATTTCCCTTCCCTCTATCACTGATGGCTCTTAAGTCTTCTGGACAGAGCTCTCCTCCTCGCACTATATTACTGCTCCACAACTACATCTATATAAATAAAAATGTAAATGTTCGTTTGTTCAAAATTGCTAATTTCCGAAAGTTCTTCACCGATTGCTTTGAAATTTTCACACAACGTTCCATTCGCATCCGAGCAGGATTTTATATACATACTATATAAATATCATGTCTGAGACAGAAAAAAACATGCTTTTTTTCTGAAAAACTGTGATTGACATGTTTTTTTCATGTGAGGGCAATCCTCTTTACCGATTGCTCCAAAAGTTCTTCACCAATTGCTTTGAAATTTTGACACAACGTTCCTTTCGAATTCGCGTGTGTTTTGATGTACCTACGATATATATGCCACACCTGTGACAGGTAAAAACATGATTTGCTTGAAAAACAGCGCCATCTGTTTCACGTAATAGCAACACAGGTTGTATAAAAAATGTTTTAATTCCATTTCAGTGTTTCCATTGCATTGATATATTGAATTTTCAAAGATTTCTATATTTTTTCATTTTTATTTAATTATTTTGTTTGACATTATATTGGAATTAAGCTGTGTTGTTTATCATACTTTTCATTTCGTGACTATAGTTTATTTTTTATTTTTTCATTTCGTTTTTTTTTACTGTTCTTATTTTTCAGTGCTATTGGCGGAGGAATTGAGCTGTGTCAATTGATCTGCATTTTAATTGAAATATTTTTTTGTTTTGTTTTTAAAAACAAGAAAATGGACAACGCGTATATTTCACAGCTGCAAATGTGCAACAAATAGCTATGAATCCACCGGCTACAACGTTAACTGCTTTCTTAACGTTATGTCAAAATGACCCGTTTGCGAAAACACTGCTGTATTCGGAAGTGCCTCCATATTACGTATGGAATGCGAGCAGAAAATCATTTGAACGACGCAGAAGAGGAGAGGGAGTCGATGGACAACCTGGTATATTCAAATAAACTACGATACGCACACTGTACACTGTGCATCCCAATCATGATGAATGCTTCTTTATTCGCATGATGTTGGTAAATGTGCTTGGTCCAACGTCTCTCCAGCAATTGAGATTTGTCAACGGCGTTACACATGCCACTTTCCGTAGTGCATGACAAGCTCTGTATTTATTGGAGAACGACAGACACTGGGATGTGTGCATTAATGATGCATCAAACACGTCACATCCAAATCAAATTCGTGCATTGTATGCAATCATATTGACCGCCTGTTTTCCTTCATCTCAAACAGAGTTATGGGAGAAATATAAATCGCACTTAGCTTAAGATATTGTTCGTTGAATACGCAAGGAAAATTAAAAAATGAACATGGATTTCACAGCAGAAATCTACAGCGAAGCATTCATAACAATTAAGGATTTGCGCTTATAAATTGCGAACAAAGTTCTCAATCAATTGCGAATGCCGTCACCGAATCGATCTGCTGCTGTTTCGTTCGATGTAGAATTGCGTCGTGAACAAAATTACAACACGGGTGATCGGTTGTGGTATGTGCAATCAAATATTCCTGAGCTAACGTTTGAGCAAAAAGGCATTTACGATCATATAATTCAAATTTTCAATAACGGGTTTGGAGAAATCTTCTTAGACGTGCCAGGAGGAACTGGTTAAACCTTCCTAATTACCAGTAAATTAAAACCTAATTTACTGTCTTTGCACTAAACCAAAGATGCACCAGTTTTTGGTGCATCTTTGGTTTAGATATGAATTGACAATTTAGTCCAAGGTTTAAGAGGTCTCGTTGGTCCTGGGTAAGATCATAAGAAGTCAGGTTAATGTAGCAGCATTGATGCTAAGAAAATAGTTAGAGGGATAGAAGCCCTAAATCAGAAGATAGTAAATACAGAATATGCGGTCATATTCAATGAGACATGTGTAAAAGAAAACCTGCTGCCAGTATACACCAATATAAACCCACATGACCCAGCAGTTCGCAATACAGAGTTTACCTATAGGTATAGGCAAGAACTCATACGGCATCAACTAAACAAGAAAAAGGAAGCCCTCCAAACCCTTACAGAGCAAGCTGAGCATCTGTTAAACAAATGGACCCAGTACGACATCCCTATCCAACTCAAGCAAACCATTGACAGTGAACTATTTAACCTGAAACAACAACATAAAACTCGTGTAGAAACAAAGACACTTCGTAAGTTAACAGCCCTAAACGGTGGACAGTTAAAGATCCCTCGTCCTAAAGATGGCTACATTAACCTGACTTCTTATGATCTTACCCAGGACCAACGAGACCTCTTAAACCTTGGACTAAATTGTCAATTCATATCTAAACCAAAGATGCACCAAAAACGCCTGGAAATCGAAATGCTTCTGGACGACATCCATAAGCTAGAAGACAACAAAAAAGTCATCACAACGGACACACTTCAGGCTGAACTACTAATAGAAGCGGGGAAAAAACGAGGAACATATTCATCTACAATCTTAACCCCACGACTCAAAGAAGCAGCAAAACAACTAAAAAACCTGAAAGACGTAACAATAAGAAAAGCCGACAAGACAGCAGCATATGTATTGATTCCTACACAAGAATACATGAACAAAATTAGCGATATCCTTAATGATGACTCCAAATTTCAACGAATCACGAGGAACCCTGTGGAAGACCTTAAGCGGAAAGTAAACAAAACAATTACGGCAATCAACGCAAAGAAAGGTAGTGTGCATTTCAATAAACTTCAAGGCGACTATGGCTTAGGATATGCCTACGGCAATGTTAAGACACATAAACCAGGTAACCCACTACGCCCTATAATCAGCCAAATACCAACTCCAACTTATCACCTGGCAAAAAAAACTCAATGAACTCCTAACTCCATACACTCCAAGTAAGTATAGTCTACAATCATCAGCAGATTTCCTAGAATTAATCAAATCTACCCAGCCCGATGGAATCATTGCTTCCCTGGACGTGGAATCCCTATTTACCAACGTCCCAGTCGACACAACCATAGGAATGATACTGGACAGAGTATACAGAGACGAGAGCACCCCCAAATTAGACATACCTGAGCCACACTTGAAGAGTCTTCTCGAAGCATGTACAAAGGAAGCCCCTTTCATCAGTCCACAAGGAGACATGTATTTACAAATAGACGGAGTAGCAATGGGCTCTCCCTTAGGAGTTTTATTTGCTAATTTTTACATGGGAACCATCGAAGACAGGGTCTTCAGTAGCAGACAAAAACCAACTGTATATTGCCGTTATGTAGATGACATATTCGTAATAGTAAAAGACTCAGATGAACTAATTGACCTAAAAAGACATCTAGAGAGAGAGTCAGTACTCCGATTTACACATGAAAATAGTGAAAATAACAGTCTGCCATTCTTGGATGTACTAATAACGAAAACAGGAACCTCTTTGAGCACCAACGTATATACCAAGCCCACCAACATAGGATTATGCCTGAACGGTAGATGTGAGTGCCCCCAAAGATACAAAGCCAGTGTTCTCAATGCTTATATTCGTCGAGCGCTTACACACTGCTCTGAATGGAGCAACGTGAGTAGAGAGTTTGAAAGAGTAACTCAGGTATTGGTGAACAATGGATATAGCAACGCGGAAATAAACGCTGCTATAAGAAGACACTTGGACCGTTGGTATAATCCAGAACCTAGAACAGAAACCACAATACCTCCAATAAAATTATATTACAAACCAACCATGAACATATAAAAGAGGAAAGAATAATGAAAGAAATAATCCGCAAAGGAGTAAAAAGCACTACTCCTAACCAAAACATAAACCTGATAATATTCTATAAAACCAAGAAGACTTCCGAACTCCTTATCAAAAACAGCCCGAAGCCGACAGAGAACCCTCTACAGCAGTCAAGCGTTGTATACATGTACACTTGCCCCCACGAAGGATGTAACCTTCAATCTAAGTACATAGGTATGACGTCGACCAAGCTGACGAGGCGTTTGACATGCCATCTTCAATCCGGTGCCCCTAGGAATCACATGAGACAAGCCCATGACATCACCCTAACAAGAGAAATGTTGAACAAAAATACATGCATAATAGACAGAACCCAAGATGCAAGAAGATTACAAATTCTTGAAGCAATTCACATAAGAACAGAACAACCTACCATGAACACCCAAATCACGGAACTATTTACTCTTCCCACAATGAGAGTAAGGACAAGACCAGAACATAACGATGCCAACACAGAAGACAATGTTCAACATAACAGGCCAATTACACTGGATTAATCTTTGTATGTAGATGCCAGCTGCCTCGTATGGGCCAATAGGCCTTCTGCGGTTACCTCTATTCTTATGTTCATATGTGTGACCCCACTTATATCCCCTTTGTATCCCCTTTTGTTTTCACATTTATTATCTTATCACCTGACCCAGTGCGGGTATAAAATCAAATCACATTGTAAAATTCATTCACTTGAGAATGAACCATGGAGGTTCGAAACGTTGTGCAAATTGTTTAAATAAGTGTAATACATTCTATAGTAATTCACATCTTTTCTTCACCCGGAAATTACGAAAATGAGTTTTGGAGAACTCCTATTTCAGCTAAGCCCTGATGCTAAGAAAATAGTTAGAGGGATAGAAGCCCTAAATCAGAAGATAGTAAATACAGAATATGCGGTCATATTCAATGAGACATGTTTAAAAGAAAACCTGCTGCCAGTATACCCCAATATAAATATATATATATATATATATATAATATATATATATATATATATATATATATATATATATATATATATATATAATATATATATATATATATATATATATATATATATATGGTTTGGGGTGAGGTGAGAACAAACACAGAACACGAAACAATGGGTATAAGGGAAGAATAGATCTGTAACTGCAGAAGGCCTATTGGCCCGTATTTCTTGATGTTTCTATATTGGAGCGGAGTCTTGAAGTGGGTAGAATATAGTAGTGCGTTAATTGGCTGTTGATTGCTGGTGTTGACTTCTTGATGTGTAGTGCCTCGCAGATGTCAAGCCGCCTGTTGTCGCTGTATCTATCAATGATTTCTGTGTTGTTTGTTAACAAAATGAGAGCACAGATCACCAGGAAAATAGAAGAGGGCAATACCACAGGTGCCATCAGAATCATGACCAGCGATGACACTATTGCCCCCAGGAACGCCACGACAGCAGAGGCTCTTCAAGACAAACACCCACGCAGAGCCCCAGACAGCAGCAGGGATCCCCAGGAAAACAATGTGGGCATAGAACCCTTGACTGTTCGAGAATCTGAGGTGTACAAAGCAGCCATGTCTTTCCCAACAGGTTCAGCAGGGGCTTTACAGGTCTAAGACCCCAGCACATCAAACAAATGCTGAACCCGGTGCTTGGAGATGCTGCAAAGGACCTTCTAGTGGAACTTACCAGATTCTCCAACATGTGTTTGGCTGGCGGCATCCCTGAGGATATCAGGCCTGTCTTTTATGGAGCAGCACTCTGTGCTCTAAAGAAGAAGGATAGGGGTATCAGGCCCATTGCCGTTGGCAACACCCTCCGACGCCTCGTAGCTAAGGCTGCAGTGAGATCTATCAGCCAGGAAGCAGCCACCTTGCTGAAACCTCATCAGCTCGGGTTTGGGATTCCACTAGGTTGTGAAGCTGCAGCACATGCAGCGCGGGCTTACATTGCTGATCTCCCGGACCAGAAGGCACTAGTAAAGCTTGACTTCAAAAATGCTTTCAATCAAGTCAGACGAGACGCTGTCCTCAGGGCTGTACACAACCATTTCCGTCCCCTTTACCCGTTCATCCGATCGTGCTACAGTGGGGACTCTAAGCTTCTTTTTGGGGAACATGAAATAAACTCCTGTGAAGGTGTCCAACAAGGTGACCCCTTAGCACCCCTCCTTTTCTGCCTAGCTATCAAAGAGGTCACTGATAGTCTGACAAGCGAGCTAAACATCTGGTACCTGGATGATGGCACTCTCGCTGGAACCCCGAAACCATTTTGGAGGATATAAGGAAAATCCAGGAGCAGGGAGCAGCCTTAGGCCTCATTCTCAATGCATCCAAGTGTGAAATAATCTCCCGCAACCAAGACATCACTGGGCAAATACAAAATGTTCTTCCAGACATTCTCGTTGTCGAGCCACCGGACTGTACTCTCCTGGGTGCCCCCATTGGCCCACGAGCAATCGAGGAGGTCCTGGCTGCAAAAATCACTGATCTAAAGAGAATGCTGGACAGGATTGACAAGATTGATGCCCATGATGCTCTCTTTCTCCTCACAAGATGCCTGTCTCTCCCTAAGTTGACGTACTTTCTGAGATGTTCTCCATCCTACAGCAGCCCTAAATTAAATGTGTATGACACCCTTCTGAGGTCCATGCTGGTGAAAGTCCTGAACCTGCCATTGGACGACTCTCAGTGGGAGCAAGCAACCCTTCCTGTAAGACTTGGCGGCCTTGGTGTCCGCACAGCCTCCCAAATTGCTCTACCAGCCTTCCTTTCCTCCTCCCACGCATCGCACGACCTCGTCAGAGATATCTTACCTGCAACCCTGAGAGATTCAGCAGGAATACACGATCCTGCTTTCACTGAATGTTCAAATCAGTGGGGTGTTCTCGCAGCCCCAGCAACCATTATAGAGCCAACAAACAACACAAACAGTCCGGCTGGGACCACCCTCTAGTGGAAAAAGTAGCTGATGCCATGCTCAGCGCCGCAACATCAGACAAGGAGAAAGCCCGCCTCAGAGCAGTGCGTGCCCCCCATGCAGGAGACTTCCTCCTGGCAGTACCCATGTCAACAATGGGCACGCGCCTAGATCCAGAATCCCTTCGTGTAGCAGTGGCCCTCCGCCTTGGTGCCCCAATTCACACTGAATACAAGTGTATTTGCAACAGGGTGGAAGCAGACCAATACGGACTGCATGGGTTGCATTGCGGAAGCACAAAGGGCTGGCATGCAAGACACAACGAGGTCAATGACATCATCAAGAGAAGCCTCGTCTCAGCTAAGTGCCCAGCGGAGAGAGAACCTCGCATCCTAGGGGTCCAAACCCGGATTTCCCCGCACTTCGCCCTGATGGCATCACCATATACTCATGGAAGGAGGGTAGACAGTTGGTGTGGGACTACACATGTGTATCCACCCTGGCTGACACCTATGTACACTTCGGAGCTGATCAAGCAGGTGGGGCAGCCAACCACAGGGAAACAGCAAAATCTCTCAAATACAGGCGACTGGCAGGTCAATACCTCTTTGTTCCCATAGCGTCTGAGACGCATGGCCCCTGGGGCAAGAGTGCCTTGGGATTTCTCAAGGAATTGGGTTCCAAGCTCATTGACGTCACCAGAGACCCAAGGGCTTGCAGTTTTTTGTTTCAGCGCCTCAGTGTGGCGATCCAGAGGGGAAATGCTTGCTGCGTCCTCGGTTCCTGTCCGGAAGCGGAGGAGCTTCAAGAGATCCATAACCTTTAGGCATTTGTCTTGTATGTTTTGTAACCTTTAAATACACAATAAAGCATAAGAAAAAAAAGGAAGGGGGTGGTAGGAGAAAAGCACACAGAAACTGTATTGGAGGGGACCTACATTCCCTCCAATGCGTTATGTGTGATTTCCTCCGAGGCTATGGGTCCCCCTTCTTCCAGCCAGAGGTGGTACTCCCTTCCATATTTTTAAAAAAAAAAAATAAAATATATATATATATATATATATATATTATATATATATATATATATATATATATATTATACGCTATATATATATATATATATATATATATATATTATATATATATATATATATATATAATATATAATATATATATATATATATATATATATAAATATTATATATCATATTTCCTATTGGGACACAATATAGTACTGGTTAACAGGACGTTAATGTTATTAAGGCTCTCTGGGGTTGGCGGCAGCGTGGACGACGCTGACTCAGGACGGTTTTCATTCACATAGGATGGGCGGGGTGGGGGGGGAGGGGGATGGACGCTTGTTAGATTAAAAGTCTTTGGTCCGTGTTTCAAGGATGAAATACGATAGTTCACAAGAAACACCTTATAACTGCCAGAATTAACTAATAATTTTGTAAACTTTTTTCACCAGCTTATGGTCGACGGTCTATTTCACTATATAGTCGACACAGGAACCACGGTTTTAGAACAGTTAATCACATAGCAGTCGTTTTAAAATTTATTGTTTAATAAGCTTTACCAAAAGTCTTAAGCTAGGTAAAACGTCTCTAAAGACAGTTATAATACTCAATATCATTACATTTACAAAAGAGTAAACCCGAGATAAAGCTTTATTTAAAGTAATTAAATTAACATCTTGTAACTATGCCTATTTAGATAATCAGCAAATATAGACTATTCTACCAACAGAATATAATGTGATAAAATAACTAATCATCTAGAGTAACTTGCCTGTAAGTCTGGCGCAGGTAACCTCATGCACAGGACTGTCCAGGTGACTAATTTAGTAAAACCAATGAGGCGGGCGCTGAGCACACCTCTCCCCACGCCGGCCCGCGCCACACTGCCCGCCGCGCCTCTTGACTAGCTTGGCCTGATGGGTCAACTACCTGTGACGTCATTCACCTCACCTGACATGAGGCCGCCTCACATACAAATAATTCACAAGTCAAGTCACTTCCACAATATAGTTTATTTCTATTAATGTGAAGTATGAGCAAGTGTGAGTATGTATTAAAAGCACATACTACACTACTGGACATTAAACCCCACTACCACACCCACCTAGTAGCTTGGAAGCTCCATAACGCCTTCTGTTGAGCTCAACCCCGCAAGCACTACTAGGTGAATACAACCAGGTGAATACAAGAGGTTCACCGGCAGTGACCATTACCTGTAGCTCCCTCATGCTCACCTGTAGCTCCCTCAGACACACCTGTAGCTCCCTCATGCTCACCTGTAGCTCCCTCATGCTCACCTGTAGCTTCCTCAGACACACCTGCAATAGAAAGGCCCTTTCAAGTATGTTTCGAGCAAACTAACTAGTGCACAAGACTTAAAATATCTGTTCACATCTATACAAGTACAAATACGTAAAGGATATTTGTAGACATTCTGGAAATATAAAAGGAATAGAATGCAATCATAACCATTCCCCCAAAAATGTCAAAATATACTAAGGAAAGGAAAATGTAGCTTTGAATCAACTTGTAGATTTCTCCATCCTGACATCTACGAATCCTCTCTAGGAAAAAAAAAATGCTACGCCCTCAGCTGACCATACTTTCATGCGGAAAGCGCAGAACGCTAAACAGTGGCAAGCAAAAATGGCTTTGGAGAAAAGCCAACAATTTATTTTATACCCAGGCAAAAGAGGTTTCAAAAGGTAGAACAGTGTGTATGGAACTGGTTGACCCACTTGCATAACAGAATCACACATGCAATTACACCCCACAACAGAGCTACCGTTACAACAGGCAACAACCCTGCAACAATCAGTACTGGTCAAAATAAAACCGATATTCCCCCACACATAGACCTGCCTGAAAATTCGCCAAATTACCCCAAATACAGTAACATCGTTCATCTTTACCAACATACAAGATCTGAAAACAAATGCAAAAAATAAGTACCGTTCATAAATTGCCTCCTCACCGAGTCAAATGCAGTATTTGGACTATTCACAGAAACCCATGTTGGGGAACTCTTTGACAGTGAGATCTGGATACCAAAATATAATATATATAGATATAATAGGGTAAATAGGCCACATGGAGGAGTGGTTTGTATACAGAGAGGACATTGTATGCGCTGAGATTCTTAACTCTGCAGATGAGGTGGTAGTTAACTAATGGTAGTAAAAAAATTGGTTATAATTCTAATATACAAACTTCCAGACGCAACGGCTGAGGAATTCACAAATCAGATAAAAGCGGAATAGTCTCGATAATCTGGTAAACCCAATAAATGATATCTTCCAAGGTGACTTCAACCTGCCCAGTCTAAGTTGGAAACTTGCGATCAAGAATACTATACCACGAAATCTATCTGGACAGAACCAGCCATAGAGTAGAAAATTACTTAGATTCTGTGACAAATTTCACATCCAGAAGGTAAGAGTCAACTAGTTACGAAAATATTTTAGAACTGAACATCATAAACAAAGGAGACAATCAAGGACATTACAATCTCGCATACCACATACTTAGATCACAAGCTCATTGAAGTGCAACTAACATCATACCTGTAATAGGCCTAAACAATGATCATGTTTGACGGGTATTCAATAAATTCGGGTTATAAAAGAATAGACTGGGAAAAGATACAAGGAACATAAAAAAAATCCATTGAATGTTTTAAGTAATAATAATCCCACACAATACATGGAACAACTGACTTCCAAAGAATAGTGTGTCTAAAACTTGGTACTTTGTTGAAAGCCAGAAAGAGGACCAACGTAGAAAGAAAAATCAGTTTTGATTATTTAAAAGACATAAAAACTAAAAAAAATATCTGCTAAGGAGACACGGCTATCTCAACAATAAAAAAATCAAATAAACGGTTCTAAAAAAAATCTAGCAAAGATTAAAGCAATCATATCAAATTGAAGAAATGCAATTATAAAACAATTCAATGGAATTCAGAGAAGGAAAACAATATTCCTTCACATATGCGAAAAAAAAAAAAGCAAAAACCACTCAGTATTGGACCTATTCTTACCCTCTGTTTGACCTTTCACTTGTGACAAAGAAATTACTGAAATCCTAACAAAAACAGGAGGGGGCATGTTTAGCACACAATAAATATTCAAGAAGCTGTCTAGATCATCCATGAAAGTGGACGATCCAGAAGCTGCTTTATGCATGATTTCCAAACTCCTGAAAATAATACAGATATAAATACGTTTTCTGAAGATTTTGAAGGATAAATTAACAACATGCCATGCACTCAATATTTATAAAGAAATGCTAAGTGCCAGTAGTATAGTGTGGAGAAAGAGCTTGTACACAGGGGATACACAAGATTCGCTTATTGTTACCACCCTTCAGACTAAATAAGGTTCTTCTCCCCGCAGTGTAAAGAAATGATATTAAATCGGCCTTGCCAACATATGTCTAGGGGGATATAGATACATCACTGCATAAAATGGAGAACAATATATTTACGCTAAGGGGGACAAACATAACATTTAAAATGGTAAATATAATAGCCAGAAATATTCTTTAGCATGCAATATCAAAAATAAAAATCCTTATCGAGCAATGAGCAATATCACCAGCACATGAAATACTTAGTTGGAGTATACACAATCATCTAACCAGAGAATTTGCCGAGTAGCTAAAATAAACGTAACCATGGACTAAGCTTAAACCATGTCTCCTCTCGACCACCTCTGCCCAAATCCTGGCTTGCCAGGGCGGCGTCCACCACAATATCAACTAAACATCCACATAAACTATTGTGGAACTTCTACTAACAAATGTAGTAATCAAATCAACTCATTAATCTTAAGACTATATAATGTTACATTACTCAATAGAATTTACTGGCAAACAATAATAAGCATTAATCAAGGTTGAACTATAAACTCTCGCTTGACATCAAATTCCCACGCTGGCCACATCCCAATCTGGTCAACCGTCCACACGGAGAAACCACATGAAAATTCTAGCACCAAAAGCCTCATACAATATAATGCAACTCAGGCACACTACAGCATGCTACAATATATCATTCAAATATCTAATATCATACAACTGGAGACAATAAAGTATATAAGCATCAAGAGTAATGTTAGAATCCTAGTAAGATTCGTAACACTTATATCAATATATTTCATAAATTTTGCTCCTCTTTACAAGGGAGGAAGCAAAGCATTGGTTGAGAATTATAAACCAGTCGCACTTAGGTCCCACATAATAAAATTATTTGAGAGCATGATTAGGAGGCAGGTCTTTAGTTTTATGGAGACCTATGATCACCTCAACCCAGGTCAACATGGATTTAGATTGGGATGATCATGCCTCTTGCAGCTACTTTACCATTATGACAAAATCACTGAGGCATTAGAAGAAAAACAGAATGCAGATTTGGTATACGCGGACTTCACAAAGGCATCTGATACATGTGACCATATAGTGTGATAGCACACAAAATAAGGTCAATGGAAATATATAAAATAGGACGGCGGTATTAAAATTTATGTGGAAGAGAACACACAGAGCAACAGTTAACCATATAAAATAGAGTTCAAGCACAGTTAAAAGCTCTACTGCAGGGTACAGTCCTTGCACCACTTTTTCCTTATTCTCATGTCAGATATAGACATATATACAAGTCACAGTCTTATCGCCTTCTGCAGATGACAAAAATCAGCATGAAAACTAATTGATAATTAACTGAAATTAATTAATTGAAGACATTGATAAACTACAAACACATATTAATTAGGTTTTCGACTGGGCGGAAGAATGTTGTTAGAGATAAATTCCAGGTTCTCTGGTATGGTAAAAATGAGTACATTAAACAAAATACAGTGCACAAAACACAATCAAATCTGCCCGTAGTAGAAAAGCACAATGTAAAGGATCTGCGGATAATATTGACAGACGACCTAACGTTAAGGAGCATAAAGCAATTTTAGCATCAGACAAAAATGAGAGGATGGATTATGAGAAACGTCAAATCCAGGGATCCCATCACAATGGTTGTACTATTCACATCACTCCTGCGGTCAGTCATTAGTACTGTTCAATACTCGCTTCACCCTTCATAGCAGGAGAGATTGCTGAAAGAGAGTGAATACAGAAAACATATACGGCAGAGACACGATAAAGCACCTAATTTATTGGGATCATCTGAAAGAGCTCTAAATGATCTCCCTAGAAAGGAGATGAGTGAGGTATCAAATAATATACAAATCTAAACTATTGGAGGGCCAGGTCCCAAATCTACACAGTAAAATAACAACATACTGGAGTTAACGATATGAACGGAAAATTCAGTTTTGAACCATTGAAGAGTAGGCTCAAAGGCACAATCAGAGAACACTGTATAAACATCAGAGGTTCACGGTTGTTCAACATACTCCCAGCGAGCATAAGAAATATTGCTGTAACAAATGTGGACATCTTCAAGAGAAAACTTGACAGTTTTCTTCAAGAAGTGAAGGACCAATCGGGCTGTGGTGGATATGTGGGCTGCTCCAAGCAACAGCCTGCTGGACCAAGCCCTCATGAGTCAAGCCTGGTCCTCCGGTCCACTTGGGGAGTGGAAGAACTTCCAGAACGCCATCCAAGTAAAACACTAAATTTGTAATATAAACAAAAGCTCTGATTATGTAAATACGCTCTTGTCAAATGTAGTCGTGTGTCATTGTCTGGGGAGTAATTATTCTTGGAATAATGGCACACACAATGGCCCCGTGTGCACTGCCTGGAGATTAGGGCAGATATTGACAGGCTAATGAAGCAGGTGAAACAATAATGGAGGGCAAGGTGCCTCGCAAGGATCCAAAGGGAAAGCGCCATCGAGATAGCTGGCGAGTGGTGGATCAATTGAGTTAAGGCGGCAAAGGACGTCAAAGAAATCAAGAACACTAGTTAAAACGTAGAACCACTTCAGTTGAATGGGATAAGACCATGTGCGGTAACCTAGTAGAGAAGCTGAGCATCACAACAAAATTCTGGACATTTGTTGGGGGCTTGGCACATGCGCTGGTTAGGCGAAACCTTTTCTGTAAATGCAAGCGTTTGGGTATGTTCACTGCGGGCAAGACAAATTTAATAGGAAATAATGTGACGCAATATGATCAAGCCCACTGTCTGCGTCTTGGTAATCACTATTCACCAAGCTAGAAGCAAAGAGGAATTTAAATATAGTTGCAATGACCAAGTTATTGTACGAGTAATGCAACTCCATTATTAAATAACTGAAAAACTTGCATTATTAAGAAGACGATGCATGCTAGTTGCATTATATACCAGGGGTGTGGCAGCTTTTGCAGACAGAGTTAATGTAATGTTTTAAGTACGTAGGACTGCTGTAGGCACCACAGTAATAGTGATATGGTTATGGCCATTGGAAGCTGTGGCTGCTGTTGTAGCCGCTTCAACGTGAATTAGGTCAATGTAGTGTTGCAATATACAACATAGGAGAAAGTATGAGGTAGTGAATCAAGAACTACATCACTTATCAAATGGTGGAGGAAAACAGTGGTAATACACACGAGTAGTCAGATTGTGGTCACACCGAGGTATGGTCAAAGATTAAGACAGCCTTAGGTTGCATAAGCCAATGTTACAGCCAAGAGATCACAAAGGTTGATCCAAAGTTCTTGGAAACAAATAGATAAACATTTAATGTAGTTATAGCGTCCTTGGGATGCTGGGTGTGGTGGTGAATGCAATGACCAGCTGGAGGACAGTCTTGTGGAAGCTGCGGTTTCATCAAGTACTCCTCTTTATCTGCTTGTGACAGTGAGACAAACCAGCCTAATGTGGGGACCCGATGTGATCTTGTTGACTCAAGTAGAGTCTTCAATGTGTGAGTATTGTATGAGAGATTAACTGGGCGTGGAGTGTTGTAGTGACGATTCGGGGTTAGGAACTGAAGTCGAGGTTACGAGTTGTAGATGATAGGCAGGTTTGTCTAATGCGTTTATTGCCAAGGTTAGCCAATTTAATCAATTCAAATATGTTATATAAAATACTGACAATAATTAACAATATAATTAAATTAGAAAACCCGATGGCCTTTAATTACTTTCAGTATGTTCTCATGTGATTTCCAGTATAAACCTATTGGTACACCTCAAGGGTCTAGGTGGAGAAAGAGAGATTGTGTGAAGCTAACAATTTCATGAGGCTAATGATATACAGTAGGGTAAATACTGCATTCAGAACGAATCTGGGTTTGAGTTTACGACAGTACACAAAATATGAAACTACTAACAAACGCCAATGTATGAAGAAAACACGAAACAATAGAGGATACTAATTATTTTACACTAATATATTTCGGTCGAGGATGGGCAGTGGCAATACGTCAAATATTAAATGCAGTGTGAGAGTGGGACTCAAAATTGAGCTCGGCAAACTGTTGGGAGAATTTAATGGAAAATGATCTACCTAATAATAGAAGTTACACAATCCATAAAACTAAGAAAGAACAGCATTTATAGGAACTAATATCTGGAGCTTCTACTAATAATCACCGACTATTTGAGTACAATAAACTTTATTTGCTATACAGGAAATTAGTTTAAATTTATGACTGCTTCATTAAACAAAATAATATTGTGCCAACACAGTAAGATAATACAGACTTGTGTAACAGGGAGACACTGATAAGTAGCATCTGAAAAGGGAGAGAGTTAAGCAATAGTGATCATGAGGAAATTACCTTAAACAAAACACGAAAAAGTTATTTGAGAGAAACTTAAAGAGCCAGATTTTTTCACACATCTGATTCATATATTTAGAGGTTCTTGGGGAATTATAAATTTGGCAGACCAGAACATGGGAGTTGGGCAGTTCTTGGGCTTTGACTTGTTTACCGAGATGGTTACTGGATCATTATGTAATGTTTTATTTAAAAAAAAATTAAAAATAGAGGTCAGGAACGTGGTACGCTATAGATTTCCGATTTAAAATAGTAGTGACCCAAAATGAAAACCATGGCACTAAAGATCCTAATCAGAAAAAGAATACTCAATACAAACGAATTATGACAAAAATATTTAAGACAAAAATACGTATTGCAAGGCAGCAAAGAAAGCCTCAGTGTTTCACCAGATGAAACAAAGATAGAGACAACACCTGGCTATTAAAAAGTCAAATAACCGATAAAGAAAATAATTTAAATTACGAAATTATAAGAAAGTACTAAAGAACTTTATGAATACAGCAGAACAAATCTACATAGAATATGCAGATGACGTCCTGAGAAGTTAATAATTTCCTCTCTGGTAACCACTAAACAAACAAGTCTAAAATGACGCAATGGCTATCACGTTGGTGGTGGTAAGCAGCCGCAGCCCAAGGTCACAGACCTTAAGGCAGTCAGGATCCAAGCAGGATGCAAGCTTGCACCTAGCACTGCGGGTGGGTAAAAATTGAGACAGCAACGAGACCGCTTCCCTCTGACCAATAGGTGGTGCCCACAAAACGGCATCATGCTGTTCAGGGTTAAGGTGATTTCCGAGGAACTGCACCCAGATACACCAAGGCCGAGATCATGGACCAACTGACGTCGACCTCAGGGGTAGCACCCACCGAT
>WNGS01040939.1:0-11168 GCA_020271785.1 Procambarus virginalis | reverse complement strand
AACAATTATAGATCATATCAAACCTACCCATACTATCAAAAATATTTGAAAAAATTATCTGCAAACAGCTCTACTCCTATCTCGTAAAATTCGACTTCTTAGCCCCTGTCAGCTTGGCTTCCGCTCCCAAAAGAGTACCAACGATGCAATTATTAGTCTCCTTGATATAATTTACTCAGCCCTTGACAGAAATGAGTTTCCGATTGGACTCTTCATTGACCTGAGAAAGGCCTTTGATACTGTTAATCACAATTACCTCTTGCGTAAACTCCATCATTATGGAATCCGAGGCCATTCACTGGAATATATCCAATCCTATCTTAGTGATAGACACCAATGTGTAGCCATCAATAATATAACCTCTCCCACTCTACCAATAACCGTTGGAGTGCCACAGGGCAGCATTTTGGGACCTCTCCTATTTCTTTTATACATCAGTGATCTTCCTAATATCTCTAACATTCTGAAACCTATTTTGTTTGCTGATGATACTACCCTCATCTACTCTAACCCCAACCCACATACACTAAATAATGTTGTTAATAATGAACTAAAAAAAGTCCACTTATGGATGTCAACCAACAAACTAACACTTAACATAGAAAAGACCTACTACATCTTATTTGGAAGCAAATCTACAAAAGCAATTCAGCTTCAGATAGACAATGTAAACATTAGCAATAAAAATGATGGAAAGTTTCTCGGCCTATTCCTAGACAAGAGACTCAACTTCAGTACCCACATACAACACATAACTAAGAAAGTCTCTAAAACAGTTGGTATACTCTCCAAAATCAGATATTATGTACCTAACTCTGCTCTCATCTCTTTATATTATGCACTAATCTATCCCTATCTTAATTATGGTATCTGTGCATGGGTTTCAACCACTGCAAACCACTTAAGTCCATCATCACCCAGCAAAAATCTGCTATCAGAATAATAACAAATTCTGCTTTCAGACAACTCTCAGCTCCCTTGTTTAACTCCCTAAACATGCTAAACATAATCTCACTCCACAAATTCTCTTGTGTCAACTACATTTACAAAACCCTGTTCTTAAATGCAAATCCTGCTCTGAAACTCTCCCTGGACAGATGTAATAGGACCCATTATCACCACACCAGAAATAAATATCTCTTTGATATCCCCAGAGTCAAACTTAATCTGTGTAAACACTCTATGCAAATAAAGGGACCCAGTCTATGGAACTTACTCCCAAATGAATTGAAAAGCTGTCCAACTTTTGCGTCATTCAAAAACAATACTAAAAAGTACCTAATTTCATCTTCATAGTTTTTTACCTTTTGCTACCCAATCTCCCAATCTTTATGTACCCTCATCTGAACATCTTTATCATTGTGATCATTGCTGTCTTATATGTGCTGTCTATCTGCTGTATGGTGTCTATTAATCTTGTTTAAATTACCAATCAAGCTGTCAATGTAATCAATCAGAGCTTTAATATACCAATGTGCTTTAATATACTTACTAAGCTCTCTCATTTCATTTTTTTCTTGCAATTTATTTGTTATCATTTATTATTTCTGATAGAAATTACCTACTTAAAACTATCTGTTAGATTGAGGACCTGCCCAAAACGCTGCGCGTACTAGTGGCTTTACAAGATTGTAAATACTGTACTGTACTATTCAATGTATTCTCACAAACCCAATGTACCTTGTGACGATAATCTCTTCCAAGAGATTTAGCCTGCTCTTCCCTATATACATCACGTTCCCAGCAACATTAAAGATACGCTTTGCAGTAGCTTAAACGTATATATCAAGACAGCCACACGTACCTGCACTCCCCCTCCCCCCTCTCCTGCACACCTGGTCTCCGCGCCGACCCTTCTACTGCTGCAGTCCCAGTCTCAAACTACTGAGTTGTCGGCCTTCCTGCATTCTCATTGGCCGTTCGAGAACACACCACTCCAGCCCTGCACCAACCACGTTCCACGCCAAGGCAACGTCGGGGTCGACTGGCAGTACCACCATCAGAATATATCTTGTGCTCTGGCTGATAACATCTAGTTGACTCACCTTGAGTGATCAAATAGCGGTTGTTAGCTTGCTCATATATTCCCAGCACTATTTTATATTAACCATTATTGTATGTCATTTATCCTCCCGTTAACGTAATTCATTTTTATGTTTAGTTATTTTTCACTTGTTATCTTGCACATTATTCAGCCAAGGTATTGTCTTTATTTAAATTTGTTTTCTAGCATAATTAAAGGTCATTGTTTATTATTTTTCGTGTCTCTTCCCTTACCTTACCACAGATTATCAGACAAGCAGTCATTCTTTTTTTTCCTTTTTTTTTTGTTTTACTTTTATTATGTGGCCTGGCTTTGACATCTGCCAGTGGAAGACTGCCGAACACCATACTCCACTACTTTACCGTCACATATAATTGGGGGCCTGTCCTAGGAGCTGCACTCAGGTATTGGTAATTGTGGTAAGCGTACTTGGCTTTCATTCCCTTGCTTTCAATATTTACATTAATCACTTTTATTATTCATATGGTGCTGTGTATATTGTACATTACGGGAGTAGCATATGGTGAGTGTGAGACAACTTTGGATTACGTGGTGACTGTAGGCCTCAGTCATACTCTTAATTGGTCGTCTCCCCCTCCGTGTTATTACCCGTGTTTAACATCTTTTGTCCCTCAGATATTTCTCATATTTTCGACAGATTATCATATAGGTACCCTGGTACTGTGGTCTGTCTCCGGGTCAATAGCACCTAATTTCTGCAATCCGACTCTAGGAGGACAAAGAGGGCCAAAGTTCCTCTCACACGGACTTTTATTGGCGAGTTGGGACCTCGCCAATAGTTCTCGTCACCAGTTGACACTCGCACCCCTACTCGTCGGTCAGAATTGATGGTACTTACTTAAGGTATGGAATTAGCTTTCTTTCTTTTGAGCACGAAGTTCGCTAATTCTGTAAGTACCATATTTATTTCAGTGGGTAACTTGCTTATGTTCTATAGTGACTCGGCAAGGTATGACTACATTTTTGGACTACCTAATTTACTTTGGAACCATTTAGTGTTTCACTTGATTTTCGAAACTCAGTTTCACCTAATTAGTAGGATTTGCTTGCCTTTATCCTCCCACAGTGAGTACCGGGTACAAGATTTCCTGCGACCTTAATCATTTACCATCTTGAATTAACTTTAATTATTAACAATTCCACAGGATAGGTATCAGTTGCCACGTTTCCTGTTTCTGACATTCACCATATCATCATAGTATATTCGTGTCACATTTATTTGCCATTTTCACCATGTTTCGTATCCAAGCTTTCCAGACAGATCCAGAAAGTGAAATAGAGAACTTACGTCATGCTAAGAGGGGTCGAATTGATGACTCTTGCACATGGGTATCACTTGGAAGTTCCCCATGGAGATAACAAATATGTCATACATAATATGATACTGGATCATCTTTTTGGATGAAGGGAAGATAGATTCTGATACTCACGAACAATATACTATTTCAGATAAGCATGACTTGACAGCAATGAAGCTCAAACTAGAACTTGCTAAGATCGAGCGGGAGCAACAAAAAGGAGCAGCTGTAATCAGGGAGCGTGAGGTGGCCCTCAAGGAACGAGAGGCCGCACTGAGAAAAGAAGAAAGTGAACGTGAGTTGGCCTTATTCAAAGAGCGTGAAAAAGTACAACTTGAAATAAGACAACGACAACTAGAAATGCAACGCGAACACGACAAACGGCAAGTGGAAACTGCTCTAGACTGTCGTACAAGAGAACTCACGATGGACGCTACACACTATCTGAGGTGTCTAGAGACGAAGTGGAAAAAATGCTCAAAGAGCTAAATAAGAACAAAGCAGTTGGTCCAGATAGAGTTTCACCATGGGTTCTGAGAGAATGTGCACCTGAGCTCAGCATCCCTCTTCAACTGATCTTTCAGGCATCCCTGTTTACAGGAGTTGTAGCTGATGTGTGGAAGAAGGCTAACATAGTTCCAATTTACAAGAGTGGAAGCAGGGAAGACCCCCCTTAATCATAGACCAGTATCATTGACAAGTGTAATAGTCAAAATATTGGAAAAAATAATTAAAACTAAATGGGTAGCACACCTGGAGAGAAATTATATAATATCAGACAGACAGTATGGTTTTCGATCTGGTAGATCCTGTGTATCGAATTTACTCAGTTTTTATGATCGAGCAACAGAGATATTACAGGAAAGAGATGGTTGGGCTGACTGCATCTATCTGGACCTAAAAAAGGCTTTCGACAGAGTTCCACATAAGAGGTTGTTCTGGAAACTGGAAAATATTGGAGGAGTGACAGTGTTATAAAAAAGGTGTGGGCTTGCTATGGGGGAACTGGTACTATTAAGGGGTAAGGGTAAGTAGTATACAGAGGTATCAAAATATGGGAGAACTAAAAGGCCCGGCCCCCAAAATAATATATCCACAGAAATAAATGCTTGCTACTAAACCTGGTTAGTCTAGGAATAGATTATTGTACTCTCACACAGGAAAAAGGGATACTCTGTTCAAACTTACTTATTTATTAACCCTTAACACCCCCCATACACAATCACACCAATAACAATTTAATACTAACTTTACCACACAATCTTACGTTAAACGCCTTGGTCCACCTAGGCAGGATACAAGGTTTACACTGAAAACAAGCTAGGGTAAAGCTCTACTATAACACACTGGAGGTAGTCAGCTTAGGGTAGGGGACCACGTGTTTACACTGGGACCCCCGTTAGCATAACAGGTAAGATAAACACTTAAATACACTTCCTACACCCCAGGTATACTACTCTACACATAGAACGATAGGTATGCCAGACATATAACCAAAAATAGCAAAGAAGACTTAACCAGATGAAGATACAGAAATAAATAAATAAGAGGAAGGAGAGGCACTTCCTTCCACCACAACCAGCCAGCAGAGAAGAACGAGCAAGTCTCTCGTCTCCTCCTCCGTGGACTAATGCTGCCGGCAGACTGTTCAACTAATTATACCGGCGCCCGATACAAAGCTTACTCAGGTTTACTTTACAAATGATTAGACAGTATTAGTAAACATAGTTGGTGCCTATTTTATTATTTAATAATCAACCCCAAGCTCAATTTTTAAATACTCTTCGAGAGACAAGACTAATCTTACGACTGGCAGGGAAGATACGACAAATGCCACTCGCAATGCGTTTTACTCTATGGTAGCTCAATAAGCTCAAATTTTGACCTCTGGTTTCCCTCTAAAGAACCCAGAGTCGTAACAGACAGGTACGCTTCTAACATGGATGAAAAACTTTCTGACTGATAGAAAAATGAGGGCTGTGATCAGAGGCAATGTATCGGACTGGAGAAATGTCACAAGTGGAGTACCACAGGGTTCAGTTCTTGCACCAGTGATGTTTATTGTCTACATAAATGATCTACCAGTTGGTATACAGAATTATATGAACATGTTTGCTGATGATGCTAAGATAATAGGAAGGATAAGAAATTTAGATGATTGTCATGCCCTTCAAGAAGACCTGGATAAAATAAGTATATGGAGCACCACTTGGCAAATGGAATTTAATGTTAATAAATGTCATGTTATGGAATGTGGAATAGGAGAACATAGACCCCACACAACCTATATATTATGTGAGAAATCTTTAAAGAACTCTGATAAAGAAAGAGATCTAGGGGTGGTTCTAGATAGAAAACTATCACCTGAAGACCACATAAAGAATATTGTGCAAGGAGCCTATGCTATGCTTTCTAACTTCAGAATTGCTTTTAAATACATGGATGGGGATATACTAAAGAAATTGTTCATGACTTTTGTTAGACCAAAGCTAGAATATGCAGCTGTTGTTTGGTGCCCATATCTTAAGAAGCACATCAACAAACTGGAAAAGGTGCAAAGACATGCTACTAAGTGGCTCCCAGAACTGAAGGGTAAGAGCTACGAGGAAAGGTTAGAAGCATTAAATATGCCAAAACTAGAAGACAGAAGAAAAAGAGGTGATATGATCACTACATACAAAATAGTAACAGGAATTGATAAAATCGACAGGAAAGATTTCCTGAGACCTGGAACTTCAAGAACAAGAGGTCAGAGATATAAACTGGCTAAACACAGATGCCGAAGAAATATAAGAAAATTCACTTTCGCAAACAGAGTGGTAGACGGTTGGAACAAGTTGGGGGAGAAGGTAGTGGAGGCCAAGACCGTCAGTAGTTTCAAAGCGTTATATGACAAAGAGTGCTGGGAAGACGGGACACCACGAGCGTAGCTCTCATCCTGTAACTACACTTAGGTAATTACACAAGCTCAACTCCAAACAAGCTGCAGTAGTCTTCCTCCAAGTTTCAATATCTCCCATAAGTAAGTTAATGCAACCGTTCATAGAAACGGAGGTTGATGTTTTTTTCACTACTTTTGAGACCCTTACTAATCAATAGTTGGCCTGACGAACAATGGGCTACCTTCTCCGAGTACATTTAACAGGTAGAGCAGCAGTCACATCAGCACTTTGGCATCTGAAAACGACTACACCACCTGAAGCAAGCTGTGTTGGACGCCTACCTTCTCTCCACCGAAAGCTACCGACGAAAGTTCCGTGACTACGTAAAGGCAAGTACCACCACCTCTTAGAATTTGCTAACACCAAACGGAGATATTTCATGAAATGGCTGGAGGCCGCACATGTCTCTACTTTTCCAGAGCTCGTCAACCTCATACTGGTTGAAGAATTCTTGAGGCGTGTACCTCCTCCTGTCCGCCTATACTTAGCAGACAAGGAAGAGACGATTTGGTGAAATGCGAAGTCGCTGACACTTACAGCCTCATCCACCGGCTGACACACAGAACAACCTACCAGTAAGAAGTCTTGGTACAGTTACGAGAAAGTGAGCCCAGATCAAGGTACCTCTCAACTGTACTGTAGGTATTGTCGAATATATGGACATACCATAGAAAATGTGGTAAGTCCCAATCTAAAGGTAACACGGAACCTACTAAGCCAAACCTACTCACCCTAAGTCCGGTAAGCCTGTAATGAATGTTGGTGTTCATGTTAATGATCTGTCTCTCTTTAGCAAACATCTGTATCCAGGAACTATCTCTACCCACGGTTCAGATTCTGAGGGACGTTTTGGACTTAAGATCTTAAGGGACACAGCGGCTCTTCAATCGATCGTCTTGAAATCAGCTGTGCCCAACGTCGCCTACACAGGAGAGACTGTATTCATCACTGACCTTACTGCTACTACTCCTTATCCTCTTGCCAGAGTCCACCTGGATTGTCCCTTCGTGACCGGTGAAGTCCAAGTCGCCGTCAGGGAAAAGCCTTTTCCCATGCCTGGAGTGCAACTTCTCCTGGCAACGACTTGGCAGAAGACCTGCAACCGACCAACCTGATCGTCAAGGACATATCCCAGGTGGGTAACTCTGTGTTGGATAATCCGATTTTTAAGCATGTTCCAGCAAAGGTTCAAGAGAGTGATGAAGTTTCTCCTCCTGTTATGGTGACCACCCGTGCTCAAGCTGCACGACCACAGCCAGCTGACTCTACTGCTACCGCTGTCCTCAAGACCCTTCGAAACTACCCCAAATCTGACCGCTTTGGAGTTCCGTAAGTTACAGAGAGAAGATCTTACCTTGACACCATTATTCTTTCAGGCTGAGACCAATCCGACAGTGTTCCTGGGTTCTTCTTGGAGAACGAATTACTCTATCGCAGATATAGACCCAGTAAACTGAAGGAAGAGGACGATTGGGCAAACGTTGAACAGCTAGTGATGCCTACCAGCCTGCGGCCCACGATTCTACACCTGGCCCACGGAGCTCTATCACACTACGG
Organism: Procambarus virginalis; assembly: GCA_020271785.1. NCBI lineage: Eukaryota > Metazoa > Arthropoda > Malacostraca > Decapoda > Cambaridae > Procambarus > Procambarus virginalis. The sequence goes on along the minus strand of WNGS01040939.1, from coordinate 3,306 downwards.
GTTTAACAAGACATACCATGGGATTCGCCAAGACTACTACTGGCCAGGTATGGTTAATGACTAAAGCAGTATGTTCAACAATGCCACGTGTGTCAGAAAGCAGGTAAACCGAACGTTTCAATTCCCAGAGCACCACTGACACCCATCCAGGTGCCTGAGGAACCATTCCACAGACTTATTATTGACTGTGTTGGTCCTTTGCCTCGGACCAGTGCCGGCAACGCCTATATCTTAACCATCCTGTGTCCTACCACCAGATTCCCGATAGCAGTTCCAGTGAAAAATATTACGGCTGCTACAGTGGTGAAGAATTTACTGAAAATCTTCACCCAGTATGGATTTCCGAGGGAGATTCAGAGCGACTGTGGCACCAACTTCACCAGTGATCTCTTCAAACGGACTCTGGAGGAGTTCAACATCAAACAGGTACTGTCCAGCCCCTATCATCCTTCACAGGGTTCTCTTGAACGTAGTCATCAGACTATCAAGGCACTCTTAAAAAAGTTTTGTAATGAGACCTCAAAGGATTGGGATAGGCAACTTGATCTCATCATGTGTATTTTCAGAAGTCTCCCAACGAGTCACTAGGAGTATCTCCTTATGAGATGCTCTACGGACGTAAGTGCCGTACACCTCTCAAGGCTTTCAAGGATTCTCTACGTGATGCCACCTTCAGTGAGCATCAGAATGTGCCCCAGTTTCTTCAAAACCTCCGACACATTCTAGAGAGGGTCCATTCCTTTGCAGCAGCAACAACCTACAGAAAGCCCAAGAGAAGATGAAGACTCGTTACGACCAGCACTGCCAAGTAAGGAAGTTTAAACCGGGAGACTTAGTTCTTGCCTATTTCCCTATCCCAGGTTCTCCTTTACAAAACAGTTTTCAGGACCCTACCGTGTTAAGGAGTGCCGGAACAACTTCAACTACGTTCTCGAGACCCCCGATAGGCGGCGGAAGACCCAGCTGTGCCACATCAATCTGCTCAAACTTTACCATGGTGTTCCTCCCACTGTGCTAACCACCTATTCCACCTTTACAGGTCCATACAGCCACAGTGAGACCTTCCTGCTTCTCCTTCCGAAAGCACTGACACTGAGACAGCGCTTTCTAATTCGGAAATCCTTACTAACATCCATGATCACTTTCAGGACGATAATAGTGCTTCACTCATCAAACTCATCAGAGAACATCAGGAGTTGTTTTTCGAGATGACCCAAGAGTGTACTGTGACTCGGCACGACATCCAACTGCTACCTGACACCCGGCCGATTCGCCAACCATTCTACCGAATCAGCCCTAGCAAGACGGAAGTCATGCGTGCTGAGGTACAATACCTCTTGGACCATGGACTGGCTACCCCCTGAGTCCCCCTGGGCCTCACCATGTATCTGGTACCCAAACCTCACGGTAAGATCAGCTTTGTACGGATTATAGGAAACTTACAAAGTCACAATCAAGATGCATACCCATTACCTAGGATCGATGACATCCTTGATGCCATTGGTAATGCCCGCTACCTGTCCCAGGTGGACTTACTCAAGGGCTATTACCAGGTGTGTTTAACGGAGCGAGCTAAGGAACTGTCTGCCTTCATCACCCCTTTCGGACTTTTCAGATATAACCGGCTTCCTTTGGACTCTGCAATGCCCCGGCCACCTTTCAGAGAGCTGTCAACCGCGTCATCCAGGGCTTGGACAACTATACGCCTATTTGGATGATATCGTTGTAGCATCCAACACCTGGAGCGAACACCTGCTCCAGCTGCAACGATTGTTCACCAAGCTCCTGAAAGCCGGCCTCACCATCAATCTGGGCAAGTCCACTTTTGCCAAAGGTAAAGTGCGGTATCTGGGTCATGTTATAGGGAGTGGCAGCCTGGCTCCGTTAAATATCCACACTCAAGCCATCAGAGAGTATCCACAGCCTACTACCAGGAAGCAGCTCCTGCGCTTCCTTGGTCTTGCTTCTTATTACCGTAGGTTTGTGAGGAACTTTAGCACTGTTGCAACACCCTTAATCACCTTAACCAGTCCCAAGCAACGGTATAATTGGACCAGGGAGCAAACCGTTGCTTTCGAACAACTCAAATTCCTCCTCTGTTCTAATCCTATTCTCGCCTCACCAGATACCAAGAAGCCTTTCATCTCCACGTCGACGCCAGTGGTACCGGCATCGGGAGTGTCTTAATGCAGCAACGAGGCGAGGAGGTTCTACCTGTCAGCTACTATAGCTACAAGTTGAAACCTCATCAGAAAAACTACAGCACTATAGAGAAGGAACTCCTCTCCATCGTCCTGAGCTTGCAACACTTTGCACCATATCTGCAGGGTGCTAGGTCCACTACCATCTATTCGGACCACAATCCTCTACGTTCCTACATCAAGCCCAATTCAATAACCAACGTCTGCTGCGATGGGCTTTATATCTTCAAGGCTTCAATCTGAAAATTTGTTACATCAAGGGGCCTGATAACATCATCGCAGACGCCCTCTCCAGAGTTCATGAGGTAGAGGCAGCTCTACCTACCACTCTACCTCCCGAAACGTGACTACACCGGAACCGCAGGCTTCGGGGGAGAGTTGTGACGATAATCTCTTCCAAGAGATTTAGCCTGCTCTTCCTATATACATCACGTTCCCAGCAACATTAAAGATACGTTTTACAGTAGCTTAAATGTATTATCAGACAGCCACACGCACCTGCACTCCCCTCCCCCTCTCCTGCACACCTGGTCTCCGCCGACCCTTCTACTGCTGCAGTCCCAGTCTCAAACTACTGAGTTGTCGGCCTTCCTGCATTCTCATTGGCCGTTCGAGAACACACCACCAGCCCTGCACCAACCACGTTCCACGCCAAGGCAACGTCGGGGTCGACTGGCAGTACCACCATCAGAATATATCTTGTGCTCTGGCTGATAACATCTAGTTGACTCACTTGAGTGATCAAATAGCGGTTGTTAGCTTGCTCATATATTCCCAGCACTATTTTTATATTAACCATTATTGTATGTCATTATCCTCCCGTTAACGTAATTCATTTTATGTTTAGTTATTTTTCACTTGTTATCTTGCACATTATTCAGCCAGGTATTGTCTTTATTTAAATTTTGTTTTAGCATAATTAAAGTCATTGTTTATTATTTTTTGTGTCTCTTCCCTTACCTTACCACAGATTATCAGACAAGCAGTCATTCTTTTTTTCCTTTTTTTTTTGTTTGTTTTATTATTGGCCTGGCTTTGACATCTGTCAGTGGAAGACTGCCGAACACCATACTCCACTACTTTACCGTCACAACCTTCTTGAATA